>NQII01003387.1:24919-47279 GCA_002778355.1 Clitarchus hookeri | reverse complement strand
AGTCCGTCGTTACATCCGCCACCGGTAGATAGCGTACGAACAGCAATACGCTGCGATTGAACATGGCGACAGACGTACACAAAGTGGCAGAACTGCTCACACCTGTATCTATTTTATTTAGTACGTTCTACTTATTTTACCATTACGCCTTCCTGAATATAAACAAGGTAAGCTCTGCAGAACCCATTTATGCAATTTTTGTGGGTCCAGGCTGTTTCCTTCAGAAAAGCAGTTTCTCTGAATTGGTAATTATTCAAAATATGGGATTTTCTGAAGGAAACGTCGTAGACCCACAAAAGTAACATAAATGGGTTCTGCACAGCTTACCTTTTCAATATTGAGGAGGGCGTAATGGTAAAATAAGTAGAACGTACTAAATAAAATAGATAAAATACGAGCAGTTTGGCTGCTTTGTATACATTGGACGCCATGTTGAATAGCCATGTAAGTGTGCTAACGCCACCTATCAGCTGTGGACGTGAAGACGATAGCTTAATACGCCATTGTATGGGCTACAGTGCAGTTCGCGGTGAGTGGAATATTATGTGTGTGTGTGTGGTTTGCGATGTCTGAACCCGACAATGTGTAGGTATATGCAATTTAAATGGGTAAGACACTTATTTTCAAAATAGTGGCAAAATAGATATTTTAGGTTCATTTGCAATATCTAGAATACCATTTGACCAGTTTCGACAAAAACTGTTATACTGAAAGTATCTTTTACAATCATCAAATATGCCAAAACATAGCCATTTGTGTGCCATTTTGTATGATAGTGCCATGTGAAGAATAAAGTTTTAATTTCATATTGGGGGAAACAATCAAACGATTCCTACTAAATTTGACACTCAAGTAATGCTACAGTACATCATGTAAGCTGACATACAAAACGTAATTCTGCAACGGCTGGGACTGCCTCTGCAAACTGACGCGGCCGGGGGTCCGATCTCCCCGGCCTTGGTAAAGGCTGCACTCACGTCCTCTCTCAGCTCGCGATTCTATCTGACTGGTCAACGTAACTGATTCTTCCGGCGCGGAGATATAAACCTAAACCCTCTTCTTTCGTAAATTTGCTTATATCCTTTCTTGACTCCCTCCCTAAGTTCCTACACGTGTCTCCCTTTTTGGGGGAGGGAGGTGGGAGGAGGGCGCGAGTACAAAGCGTACTTCCTGCACACGCCATGGTTCTTGAAGGTTGGATGGTTGGGGGGGAAAGGGGTGGCCTGCACCCTAAAACTTACCCTGTCAGCTCGCCTTCCGCAGCGCGTGTCCCAGTTGCCCCGTGGTTTGGTTAAGGTGGAGGGGGGGAGGAGTGCTCGTGGCACCACTTCCAAGCTTGTCAGCAGTTTTCTCTGGCGTGTTCCTTCAGCATGTGTTTTTGACGTCGGGCGGAAATCGTCCTACTATCTCGTCATTTCACGGGGCTTGCTAGGGGTGGTGGGGGAGGAGGTCCCGCGCTGCAGCGACACGTGTAACTGCGTATCCGTCCTCTGGGTAGACCTGTCTTGGCTGTCCACGAGTCCCGCGACACGTGTCAACTTTTAGGCGCTCGCGGGGAGGATAATATGTCGGGGAAGGGGGATTGTGACAGCGACGCTTCTAACACTTCCAATATGCGTTACAAGTCAACCTTAATTCACAAAACGTGATTCATAGAGTATATTTATGCTTACGCGCTAAGGTTATACAGGTATAAACCACACTAATCAAGCAGTGTCGGAATATCATTTAATTCTGTTGAATTATTCAAGGCTTACCTTGTCTATATTCATGACAGGATTGTATTACATAACATGTTAGTAGTAAAAAAATATGTACATATAGTATATCATACAAAAAGACGTTCACATATGTTATTTACAAGCAGTTTATGTGTATCGCCATGATACATTTGTTGTGAGATGTCTCACCAGAAGCGTCGCTTCCGGTAAAATTTACCACTTACGGTAAAACCAGAAAACAACCAAAACAAAAAATTACAACTCAGACTTAAAAATGCAAAAAAAATTAAATACATGAAAGATAAAACTGAAGCAGCAAAATGTACAATTCCAAAGTTATTAAAATTAATTGCCATCACAAAAATGTCCTGTAAAATCAATATTGTAGTTGAAAAACANGTACAATTCCAAAGTTATTAAAATTAATTGCCATCACAAAAATGTCCTGTAAAATCAATATTGTAGTTGAAAAACAGAATAAAATCCTAACACGGGGCTTGAAATTTTTTTATGTTAAAAATGTAAGCATTACTTAAGAATGAAAATAGAGGCTGTCTCACCCATTATACAGAAATTATTCGATTTAGTGTGATAACGGAAAAGTCAGGGNTAAGAATGAAAATAGAGGCTGTCTCACCCATTATACAGAAATTATTCGATTTAGTGTGATAACGGAAAAGTCAGGGTCATTACTGAAAATGTTTCATTAAAGAAGCATTATATTTCATTGTTCTGAGCAAATTTTGTACTTGATTGTTAATAGGTATTCCCTGGCTGTCATTAAAAGGTGAGAATGAATTAATATATAAAATTTTGTATTGCATTAATTGTTGCATAAATGTGCATTAATAGTTTATATACTATGTTCGTAGTGACAGGTAAGGTAATTATCTAAGTTTGTATGGTAACATTTTCATTAAATCCTCCTAAATTCGAATTAGAAAGAAATAAATAGAAAATTCAATATGGTGGGTGATGCGGGTTGTGGCTCTTAAGTAAATGTTTATTGAAAATATCATATTTAAATTAAGTTGCTATACAGAATTGGTTTAGCAACTCTATAAACGCACATTATGTTTTTATGTTAATGTGTGTAAAAATCCAAGATAGCAAATTTATTTTTTAAAGGGCAGACATCATGCAACCATATTTTGTGTTACTTTTTAAAATACCAGTACATGCAAAAGCCATCCTGAACAAATGACAACCAATCCACTGGACGTTAAAAATTTTAATGAAAAACAGGCTGTGTAATTAGAAGTATGGAAATATTGGTGTGATTACAAATACAGAAATATTGTTGTTAAGTAGTATTTTTTGTTTGTAATTTGGGTCTATGCAACTTCAGTTTAACTTGCCTGATGTCTTTTGACAGAGAACAAACAATTATTTTATTGATCATGCATGCAGAATGAGACATTGCATGTTTTGACTTTTAATGTAATAACAAGCTTAGACACTTAACATAATAACAAGTCAAAACAATTAATACAAAGCTTGACTATTCACCTGAAATAAAATNAACAAGCTTAGACACTTAACATAATAACAAGTCAAAACAATTAATACAAAGCTTGACTATTCACCTGAAATAAAATTTTAGCTGTTTTTGAGTGTACTTATTTTCACGTGGTAGATTCTGTTTCGACACGTGAAACAAGTATATTCTTTTTTGCAATCGTAGGTACCGACTGCGGGTGTACTTTACGTATTGAGCACCCCCAAAAATATTTACAGAGGTGCTCAGCACCCCTAATGTTTCAGCTTTAAACCCTTAATATTACGTTGCTAGTTCTATTTTGGATACAGGATTGCGCTGCGATTAGTGTTTTCTAATGTAATAACAGGCAGGTGCTGCCATCCACCTTAATTTAGGCCCTAAGCTGCATTGCTTTTTAAATATAGCGCGTGAAATGAAAAATTTTGTGTTTTGGACTCCCCCCACCCCAATTTTTTAAGCACCCCTACATTTTTTNAACAAGCTTAGACACTTAACATAATAACAAGTCAAAACAATTAATACAAAGCTTGACTATTCACCTGAAATAAAATGTTAGCTGTTTTTAAGTGTACTTATTTTCACGTGGTAGATTCTGTTTCGCCACGTGAAACAAGTATATTCTTTTTTGCAATTGTAGGTACCGACTGCGGGTGTACTTTACATATTGAGCACCCCCAAAAATATTTACAGAGGTGCTCAGCACCCCTAATGTTTCAGCTTTAAACCCTTAATATTACGTTGCTAGTTCTATTTTGGATACAGGATTGCGCTGTGATTAGTGTTTTCTAATGTAATAACAGGCAGGTGCTGCCATCCACCTTAATTTAGGCCCTAAGCTGCATTGCTTTTTAAATATAGCGCGTGAAATGAAAAATTTTGTGTTTTGGACTCCCCCCACCCCAATTTTTTAAGCACCCCTACATTTTTTACAAATCAGTGCTCTTGCTTGCAATAAGCATTCATTACTGACACTGCAACATCATCAAACTGAAAATTTTGAAGCTGTAATACAAATTGTATTTTATACTTGTTTATTTCCATATCAATATATACTGATAAATTCTCTGTGAGTAGATACCTGCAGTATGGGATGTTTATGATCAGCCAGCAGGATTACGTCCCTTTCATATGCTAGTCCTGATTTTTCACATGTGGAAAATATGGTGGATGTAGCCATTAGTTGTTGGGTTGTTTTGAGGCATTTTCATTTCCACACTTAAGGGATGGTGAGCACCAAAGGCTCCCACCTCAGAAATTTTTCAACAAATGGGTTTACCCTGCAGGGGATATTTATTGCATCATTTTAGAATGTATACTTTTTTTTTTTTATATCCAAGCAAACACAGATGTTTATCATGCTGTTTGCATGTGTGTTGCAGTACCATCAGTCCGGAGCAAATTTGGACTAGGAGGACTAGTGATGAGAAGAGAACCCCCTACATCACACCAGATAGCAGCACACCATCTCTCAGGCGGTACAACCTACGTGTTCGGAACACTCCTCCAGTTGACACAACTGTTGCAGCTGCACTCTGACCTCCGATTTCCAGCACTNCAACCTACGTGTTCGGAACACTCCTCCAGTTGACACAACTGTTGCAGCTGCACTCTGACCTCCGATTTCCAGCACTGGAGCCTGTGGTGTCCCTAGTCAGTAAAGAAACTTAAATATGTATCTTTTTAATAACTTTTTTTCTCCTTTCACAGAAGTTAAATTTGGATCCTTAACCAGCTTTGAGTGCCTCCATGGGCAAAACTGCCCAATCTTAGTAAAAAAAAAATGTGTAGTCAAATTACAACTGTGAGGCACTTAACTGCATTTTCATGACACTACTCGTAGATTAGCATCTGTATGTATTGGTATGCATGATGGGGCCAGTGTTGATGGTGTGTGTTTCCTGTTAAAAGTGCAGTTGTCAGAGTTTTGCCTCAAACAGCAATTGTGCCCAACACAAAATTTTCTAACATGTGTTGGTGTTTGAATTTTTTTAATGTAGTTTGACACTTATTCACTGGGTACTATGTAAGATAATGAATCAACACCAAATTTTAAGCCAAGCATTAAAACACTTTCAATTTTTCACTCCCNACACTTATTCACTGGGTACTATGTAAGATAATGAATCAACACCAAATTTTAAGCCAAGCATTAAAACACTTTCAATTTTTCACTCCTGTTTTGAGGGGAAATAGTAGTTGTGTGGTTAGTACACTGGCCTCCCACCAAGGTGATTAGGGTTTTTTGATTCCCAACTGCAAGTGGGAATCATGATGGACACGAGGAGCATTGGAAAAGAAGAGGGGGCAAGGGAGCAATTTGCTCCTCCCCTAGTTTGCTAGGGGAGACTTCACAATGGGGTCTTTAAATATTTGTAAAAATATTATGGGCACTTAAATATTAAATACTTGAAAATGGTAAGTTAGTAGTGTGTTTTGTTGGCAGTGTGTTTTCTTTTCTTGGCCATGTGGAGGCCTAGGCCATTTAGTTCCATGATTGCATCTTTCAAGTACAGTATGCATAGACTTTCATATTTGAGAAGTGAAAAAATGACAGAACAGCACTTTAATTTACAGTTTCAGGTGTTGCAAACAAAAAATTTTATGATGCGTGTTGTAAGTCAACACAACACTTGTTTTGTTGTTGCAGCCAATGAGCAGTAGGCTATATGTTTGGCTTCAGTTATATGAACCAATTATGATCTAGACCTGTAAGATGGTTTGCGACACATATAAGAATTGGTCATTGAGCTTTGCAGTGTGCCGTACAGACTAAAAATTACCTACACATGCATAATGTTCATGATTGTGTACGCTGGGTCTGAACATCCATGAACTTAAGGTTGTTTATAATTAATAAATTACATTGTTTCAAAAAATAGATTAAGCAAATGTTCTTTTTTCCCCCCGATATATGTAAATTTTCTTATGCATGGTATTTTACACATGTACATACAATGCATGACTGTAGCTAAAATGATACCATCAAGCTGTGAGATTCTGTGTTCAAGACCCAGGTAGGCCGTAGATAGGTAGGTACACAATTGATAATATTTCTAGTTAGTTTAGCACATAAAAGCCATCTCTATTTAGCTTTTCAGTATAATTGCAGGAGCAATAATAAGCTCGTTATAATCAGGGTCTCTATCTTGGAAAGCTTGGAAAATGTGTGGGGACATTTACCAACATGTGTGTACGAAAATATGGGAGAATTATTTAGTACTGGCATTTTAAATATAGGCCGAAGTTTACAATGTCAGAAAAACATGTTTTACCAAAACTTGCTCTGCTGCATACAGTAACATCACTACAGCAAGAACAAGACAGTGTGGTAGGAATAGTCCAGTCCACTTTTGGTAATGTTCAGAAACACTTGTAAAATTCAACTTTTTTTTTGAGACAGTAATAAGATAAACAAGAACTTTGCATATCCATCGTTTCCACTGAGAAATATTCAACACTCATGTATAGCTGCTGTTTTTTTTTTTATTTTATTCACATGTATCAGTGTACACTATAAACTATCGAAAGTAGTCTCAACAGAGCATGTAACAATTTTAGCATTGATTAACTTTGTAGATTACAGTATGTTCAGACACTTCAGCAAAAATTTGAAGTGTATTTAGTGTAGACACTTCCAAACGTAGACAAATAGGTTCAGTGCAAGTTGTCATAAATGGGCTATTAATTTTTAAATCATAATTTATTCATATTCAGACCAAAAAAAATTATAAATGGAAGCAGAGTTCATTTCAGTGATTCTAGATGCTGACAGCGTGCAGCATGCTAAATGTAAACTTGCAGCAAACATTTCTCCAGCAACAGTGTTTCACATAGCAAAAGGAAGGAACATACCTCAAGAATTAAATTTCAGAACTCCATGCCGCCTCTGAAATATTCACAGTGCATCAGCTTTCATATCTATGTAAGAAAGTTGTAGCAGAGTAGGGTCATGCATAGAAAAATCAATGGGTGAGTCATCAAGTGATTTACTAAGCATACCAGTAGGCATAAGATCAGATGATTCACAGTTACCAACCAAACCAGTGGCTGGTAGTTTGTATATGAAGTGAAGGCCTCAATGTTTTTAAAAGACTCTTTAACTAAAGACAGTTTTATTAAAGTAGAAGCTGGTTGGTGTCATTCAAACATGCTAAACCACTCCCCTGTATCTACAGGAAAAAAATTAACTGTACTAAAGGAAATGTTTTCAACATGTGAGCTTACAATATATACAGGATACTGAAATGGTTTGGAAAACTTCAGTGGTATTAATTATAAACTTTGTAAAACTCTTAAGATGGGTCAAAGTTACTCAAGATTGGATTATTTTTTCGCCCCTGTAGAAATATTTCCTTGTCCAAGGAAACTACAGTATATTTAAATTACAGGGAGTTAAGTTTCTACCTACTTAAATTTTGCAGAGTTAATTGGCTGGAAAATAACAGTGGAATAACAAGAGCCTTGTATGTTCTTCCTCATAATTTTATTGATACACTTGATGGCAAACTCAGAAAACCTAAGTGCAGTTTCAAAACTGTTCCACGTCATCTGAAGAACATACTCATATTGAAAAAATTGACTTTCTTCCAGTTTGTGTCCAAAGAAATAGAACAATAGCAAGACCATTTAAGTGCAGAGCTTGCACCTAATGTTGGCAAAAATGGCAGATGCCAAGCACATGCAAAGAAAACAAACTTGCTGGCTCAGAGTTGACGCTTAAGTGCTCAGTTTAGTCTTTTACTCTTGTGATAGTGTGATAATGCTGAGGGTGGGAAGCCAGAAGAATAAATTGTTTAGGTTAACAAGTAAACTCCATGACACAAATGCCACGTTGCACATTCTTGTGCATATTCATAACTTTTAATTTGAAGTTCATCCTGTAGCTAACTCAGTCTTTTGCCATGTTGGATTTAACCAAATTAATCATGTACATTTATCTGTACAAATAATGGTACACTAGAACCTGACTGATATGACCTGTCACGGTGCCCAGGAATAGGCTAGTTGGTTAGTAGTGGACGCAACAGATATATTGAGAAATTTTAGAGCAGTTTTGACCTACCCTGACCTCTATATGTCCAAAAATTGCCATTTTTTTTGCATTAAGCCCATGTCTAATCATCTTTGATGCAAAAGTAACAAGTTTTTAATTAAGTATAAATTGATTTTAGTATACTTGATTTACAAAGCACATATTCCATTTTAAGTGGCTTCTTGTGGGAAATTCAGAGGATTTGTTACTCAAATATGAATTTATTTCAACAATCACAAATCTTCTTAATAAACCGATACTGTGGAAGGATATATATGACACTTCTTTTCCACCAAAATATGCAAAAGCAGTGTTCCTGAGCACGGTTTAACTCATGGAGAGTGCGAAGTGGAATTTTATGGACTGGAAAATCAGAGGATGTGCTTTTAAATGTCTAAGGTTGTAAAGAAAAAAATCTTAGTAACCATATTTATTCGCAGCTGTCTCAAAGAATCATACGTTTTCAAATGAAATATTAATCACTTAAAAAATGCAGACATTTATCAAACAAGACATGTTGGAAATTACGTGGGTCGTAAACAATTGTTCACAAAATCAAGCAAAACATTACCAAATTGAAATCCAAAAACGAAACATAATTTTAATTTGTTATAAACAGTAATCAAAATCAAGAGAAATCAAGAAACCATGCACAAATCCAAATGGTAATAACACATGCAAGTGAGGTCACAATGGCAAGACAAGCACGTTAGACAACATTAGAATTATGTCTCGTGTAGAAACACTCAAGCCAGCTGAGCGGGAGGGATTGGGCAGAGTCAATGGGTGTTGGCTAACCATACAGCCAGCACTGTTCACACTACAGCACTCGCCAAGAGAAACTCAACATGCAGCAAACTTATTTTTCTGCTAATTTCCCTCAAATTTTCAACTTTTTTAACCCACATTTTTTTATGGTTCCTCAAAAACTGGTTGTAAAGGAGGGGTGGTCGCAATAAATTGAGTCTTAACAGTTAGGTTCTAGTGTATTTTGTAATTTGCAAACAGTACTTGCTATAAGGTTGCTTGATGACCACAATGCACAGTGTTGTAACAGAGAAGAGCAAAGTGATGAACTCCCTCGCAGAGAAGGTACATGGCGACAGGTGCAGAGGACGGGTGGTATGTTAAGACAGCAGACATTAAATGATTAAAGACTGCTCACTCTCTGCTTTCAAGATGAAAGACTGTTGTTTTGACACTTTTTATGTAGGCCTTTCATGTTTAAGTGAACAATTCTGAAGACCCTGTTTAATGTCTAATTTCAGCCAATTTGTATCTTTCTGCCACATGTAAATGTAAATTTTGCTATGTGCTGCACTTCACAAATACAATGTATTTATTTTGCTGTATTAACACAATAAACACCCCAGTGATACCTAAATGTAATTAAGAGTATTATAAATAATTGCAAATTAATGTCTTTGATTATTGCTCATCTACATTGGTTTCTTATTTTTGTACAATGCATTTACTCTGTATTCTACTCTCTACTTTTACTGATTATTCTATCTACTGAAATAGTTACAGCTGTATAAATGGGTGAGTAATTTCTGTAATCATAAACACACATCTCCAAAGTAAGTGTGGACCGAATTTCCTCCAGTGGTAGGAATAGGAATAAGACATTCATAAATAAAATTTTGAGTTAAATAGCTATTTAACGTGTTACAAATCAAATATATAGCATTAGTGAAATTATGGGGAAAACTTCTTTAAAAACAATTTGAAAGTAACATCAAGGCAAATGTTTTGTGAATGGTGCTTCATTATTATATTACTGCAAATGATTTTCTTTAACTTTCAATAAATTATGCAAAAAAATGAAAGCCCATAAATTTTTTCTCTAGGGTAGCAAAATGATGATTTTCCAACAAAAACTAACAGTTTTTCAGCAAAAAATACCACCACCTTTTACATATCTCTTTAATATTACTTAAGATAGTTTAGTTGTGGCCAGAATGTAATTATGAATACAAGATGCCATGCAACAATTCACTGAAAAACTGTATAAGATAATTTAAAAAACGAAGGCAGTTATGATAGTTTCGCATAACCAGTGAGTTAGTGTTCAATCTGAAGCTGGCATCATATTCCATCTTTCAACAGAGTTGTATAGCAAGGTTGATTTCAAAAGTGTTTACGGTGAACAGCCAATATTGAGTGGCCTTTATGGCAATACAGTAATGCCTCTGTTTACCAGATTTCTAATCAGTGGACTTCATATTTACCGGACAAAATCCGAAGCCTAAATAATTTTTTTTGCAGTGTCCACTTGCTGCTTGGAGGACGTGGAAAGTTTTGTTCAGCGGCAAGATATGTGCACAGCTGTGTTAGGCACAGGGGTGGAAGTAATTTTAGAACTGTGCAATGGCCAAGCTGCAGGCATCTACTGTAGCTGTGACCATAATTTGTGGCGCACGCAATATTTATTTGTAGCTTGGTGTTGATTGTCAGGGATTGTGTCCCTCCGAGAGTGAATGATCAGTCTTCTTCGCTGTGTAAGATTTGCTCTCTATGAGTGTGTACATAACTCATGTATGCATCCCACCCAATATGTCTTTCTGTTTACTGCAGCAGTTTCGTATATTATACAAAGCACATTCCTATCACCATTTTACCATATAATTTTTAAAATGGAGATATTGCCATTGGTAATGCATTTTGTTGTTCTTTTTTATTTTGTACAAGTGTTTCAGTCCGTAGTGTTTTAAGACCTGTTTACATGGTTTTGTTACTTTACAGAAAGTGGAAAGTTCTGTCAAAAAAAATTGTTTTTAAAAAATAAAGCAAACCATTTATAATAGGTATTTGTCGCAAAGAAATTTATGTTTTTTTGCCGTTCATTGCCTTTAAAGGGATGATTTTTTGTTGAAAATGAACGTCCTGTTAAAGGCAACGAATGACAAAAACCCTTTAATACACCTAAATTGTAACTTTAGTTTATTTTCATGGTGTATTCTTGCATTGCTCTTGGAAATCACAAAGAAGTATGTATGGAAATTTTATTCTACAGTGTAAATTCTTTTTATCATTGTTTCAACTTGCCGCTTGCAGGGCGTTAAATACATTGTTACTGTACACCGGCAAGATAAGCACACACTTAAAAGGCAGGAGGAAGGAAGTTGTTTTTAAAATTGTGCATTGGCATAGTTATATGGTCATTGAGCATTGTGTTATGCACATGTAACATAGTTGCGACTGATAGTCAATCGTGGTATTGTGGGACCCAGAAAGCATACAAAACCTGTTACTGTATCTTTGCATACCAAAGCAGTTTTTAAGTGGTACATTCAACAATGCCAATGTGATATAAATGTTCGTGGTGTAGAAATGAAAGCTGCTGCGAACATGATAGCACTGCACATGAAAATTACTTACTTTAAAACTAGCGATGGATGGCCGTGGCACTTTCATAATTATTATGGAATAACTAAAAATTAATGTATGGGGAAGCTTTAAGTGTGCCTACAAAATAAATTTAACCTTTTTAGAAACAACTAAAAACATGATTGACAGTGAGGGTCAGTGTTGTCTCAAATATATATAATGTGAACGAGACAGGAGGTCGCTACCTGAGAATACTCGGGCATTCAGTTACGAAATTTCAACTCTTGGACTGAAGGTAAGTAAAGAAAGGATTTCTGCGCTCATCTGTTCAAATTCAGATGGGTTACACCGTTTAACCCCGGTGATTGTTGGAAAGTCACGGCGGCCACAATTGCTAAAATACTGTATGAATGAGCTGCCCGTAATTTATTAAAATTTCAAGGCGGCTTGATTTACAGCAGGAATTTTTAAAGACTGGTTCTTCAAACACTTTATCCTGCAAATATAAACATATCAAACAGAAGTGTTAAAAATCTCATAAGAAAATATAAAGGGTCTCCTTATAATACATACTCATCCATCAGGAAACCTGTTGTATGCTAAAGAGGGTAAATTTTTTAATTTACATGTATACCAAGAATACCACTCCAGTTTTCCAGCTCGTANGATTGGGCAGAGTCAATGGGTGTTGGCTAACCGTATAGCCAGCACTGTTCACACTACAGCACTCGCCAAGAGAAACGCAACATGCAGCAAACTTATTTTTCTGCTAATTTCCCTCAAATTTTCAACTTTTTTAACCCACATTTTTTATGGTTCCTCAAAAACTGGTTGTAAAGGAGGGGTGGTCGTNCTAATTTCCCTCAAATTTTCAACTTTTTTAACCCACATTTTTTATGGTTCCTCAAAAACTGGTTGTAAAGGAGGGGTGGTCGTAATAAATTGAGTCTTAACAGTTAGGTTCTAGTGTATTTTGTAATTTGCAAACAGTACTTGCTATAAGGTTGCTTGATGACCACAATGCACAGTGTTGTAACAGAGAAGAGCAAAGTGATGAACTCCCTCGCAGAGAAGGTACATGGCGACAGGTGCAGAGGACGGGTGGTATGTTAAGACAGCAGACATTAAATGATTAAAGACTGCTCACTCTCTGCTTTCAAGATGAAAGACTGTTGTTTTGACACTTTTTACGTAGGCCTTTCATGTTTAAGTGAACAATTCTGAAGACCCTGCGTAGTGTCTAATTTCAGCCAATTTGTATCTTTCTGCCACATGTAAATGTAAATTTTGCTATGTGCTGCACTTCACAAATACAATGTATTTATTTTGCTGTATTAACACAATAAACACCCCAGTGATACCTAAATGTAATTAAGAGTATTATAAATAATTGCAAATTAATGTCTTTGATTATTGCTCATCTACATTGGTTTCTTATTTTTATACAATGCATTTACTCTGTATTCTACTCTCTACTTTTACTGATTATTCTATCTACTGAAATAGTTACAGCTGTATAAATGGGTGAGTAATTTCTCTAATCATAAACACACATCTCCAAAGTAAGTGTGGACAGAATTTCCTCCAGTGGTAGGAATAGGAATAAGACACTCATAAATAAAATTTTGAGTTAAATAGCTATTTAACATGTTACAAATCAAACATATAGCATTAGTGAAATTATGCATTTGTGAAATTATGGGGAAAACTTTTTTAAAAACAATTTGAAAGTAACATCAAGGCAAATGTTTTGTGAATGGTGCTTCATTATTATATTACTGCGAATGATTTTCTTTAACTTTCAATAAATTATGCAAAAAAATGAAAGCCCATAAATTTTTTCTCTAGTGTAGCAAAAAAATGATGATTTTCCAACAAAAACTAACAGTTTTTCAGCAAAAAATACCACCACCTTTTACATATCTCTTTAATATTACTTAAGATAGTTTAGTTGTGGCCAGAATGTAATTATGAATACAAGATGTCATGTAACAATTCACTGAAAAACTGTATAAGATAATTTTAAAAACGAAGGCAGTTATGATAGTTTCGCATAACCAGTGAGTTAGTGTTCAATCTGAAGCTGGCATCATATTCCATCTTTCAACAGAGTTGTATAGCAAGGTTGATTTCAAAAGTGTTTACAGCGAACAGCCAATATTGAGTGGCCTTTATGGCAATACAGTAATGCCTCTGTTTACCAGATTTCTAATCAGTGGACTTCATATTTACCGGACAAAATCCGAAGCCTAAATAATTTTTATTGCAGTGTCCACTTGCTGCTTGGAGGACGTGGAAAGTTTTGTTCAGCGGCGAGATATGTGCACAGGGGTGGAAGTAATTTTAGAATTGTGCAATGGCCAAGCTGCAGGCATCTACTGTAGCTGTGACCATAATTTGTGGCGCACGCAATATTTATTTGTAGCTTGGTGTTGATTGTCAGGGATTGTGTCCCTCCGAGAGTGAATGATCAGTCTTTTTCGCTGTGTAAGATTTGCTCTCTATGAGTGTGTACATAACTCATGTATGCATCCCACCCAATGTGTCTTTCTGTTTACTGCAGCAGTTTCGTATATTATACAAAGCACATTCCTATCACCATTTTACCATATAATTTTTAAAATGGAGATATTGCCATTGGTAATGCATTTTGTTGTTCTTTTTTATTTTGTACAAGTGTTTCAGTCTGTAGTGTTTTAAGACCTGTTTACATGGCTTTGTTACTTTACAGAAAGTGGAAAGTTCTGTCAAAAAAAATTGTTTTTAAAAAATAAAACAAACAATTTATAATAGGTATTTGTCGCAAAGAAATTTGTGTTTTTTTGCAGTTCATTGCATTTAAAGGGATGATTTTTTTTTTGTTGAAAATGAACGTCCTGTTAAAGGCAACGAATGACAAAAACACTTTAATATACCTAAATTGTAACTTTAGTTTATTTTTACGGTATATTCTTGCATTGCTCTTGGAAATCACAAAGAAGTACGTACGGAAATTTTATTCTACAGTGTAAATTCTTTTTATCATTGTTTCAACTTGCCGCTTGCAGGGCGTTAAATGCATTGTTACTGTACACCGGCAAGATAAGCACACACTTAAAAGGCAGGAGGACGGAAGTTGTTTTTAGAATTGTGCATTGGCATAGTTACATGGTCATTGAGCATTGTGTTATGCACATGTAACATAGTTGCGACTTATAGTCAATCGTGTTTTTTAAGTTAGGGAAAGTTTGTGCATGTTTGTTGTGTGAAATGACTTCCACCTCAGGAGAAAAATGAGAGTGGATTTGACAGTGAAACAGAAACTAGAACTTATATAAAAGCTAGAAGCAGGTGTTTCAGTTGCAAGGGTGTATGCTGATTATGGTGTGGGAAAATAAACAGTGTCTGATATTTGCAAGACAAAAGACAAACTGAAGAATTATGTGTTAAAATATATTGAACCAAAAGAAAAAAACATACAGTGGTATTGTCGGACCCAGGAAGCATACAAAATCTGTTACTGTATCTTTGCATGCCAAAGCAGTTTTTAAGTGATACATTCAACAATGTCAATGTGATATAAATGTTCGTGGTGTAGAAATGAAAGCTGCTGCAAACATGATAGCACTGCACATGAAAATTACTTACTTTAAAGCTAGCGATGGATGGCCGTGGCACTTTCATAATTATTATGGAATAACTAAAAATTAATGTATGGGGAAGCTTTAAGTGTGCCTACAAAATAAATTTAACCTTTTTAGAAACAACTAAAAAACATGAATGACAGTGAGGGTCAGTGTTGTCTCAAATATATAATGCGAACGAGACAGGAGGTCGCTACCTGAGAATACTCTGGCATTCAGTTACGAAACTTCAACTCTTGGGCTGAAGGTTAGTAAAGAAAGGATTTCTGCGCTCATCTGTTCAAATTCAGATGGGTTACACCGTTTAACCCCAGTGATTGTTGGAAAGTCACGGCGGCCACAATTGCTAAAATACTGTATGAATGAGCTGCCCGTAATTTATTAAAATTTCAAGGCGGCTTGATTTACAGCAGGAATTTTTAAAGACTGGTTCTTCAAACACTTTATCCTGCAAATATAAACATATCAAACAGAAGTGTTAAAAATCTCATAAGAAAATTTAAAGGGTCTCCTTATAATACATACTCATCCATCAGGAAAATTGTTGTATGCTAAAGAGGGTAAATTTTTTAATTTACATGTATACCAAGAATACCACTCCAGTTTTCCAGCTCGTANTTGTTGTATGCTAAAGAGGGTAAATTTTTTAATTTACATGTATACCAAGAATACCACTCCAGTTTTCCAGCTCGTAGGCCAAGGAATTATTTCTGCTACCAATAGGGAGACTTTTAGAAGAGGTAGTGGTTCTATTAAAGGAGGATTGTGATATGGAAAGAGATACAAGAGGTTAACATACTCAGAAGAACCTCTGCAACTACAACCTCGAAAAAGCAATTTTCAGCTTTGCTGCTGCTTGGAAGACAGCAAGCTCTAAAACCTTGAAAAACTGCTGAAATAAACACCTTCACAACATATATGTGGACATTTAGTTTCATAGTGACCGACTACCACATAGCCCTACAGATAACTGTAGAAAAAATGAAAGTAAGACAGCAGAAGGCAGAAGGCCATGATAGGAGACTTGCATGAAAATGACACACCACCACGTCAAAAAATTAAGTTCTCTGTGCTAAGATCTCATCTGGACGATTTTATAGCCAGTATAGGCTACGCTTCAGATCCTAATATTCAACCATATATTCCCACTTCCGTGCATTCAGGGAGATCATAAAAAAACTCAAAGACCCAGTTAAAGTTGGACTCAGGTGGACGATCGCCTACATGACCGGAAGCTGTCAAGATCAGCCCATATGGTAGCGTGGTGAAGTGTGGCACTGCCTGGTACATGGCCGGCAGTACTGTTATTCATATCACGTACATACATGCCTATTATCGTAGTCTTGCCNTGGCACTGCCTGGTACATGGCCGGCAGTACTGTTATTCATATCACGTACATACATGCCTATTATCGTAGTCTTGCCTACTAAAAGGCGACCAGGAACTGTATTTTTCTCATTTACGAGGGGCAAATGTGCAAATGGTACATGGGTAAATACGTAATTTAACTGTCGCACTCTCACGCTCGCAGTAGGGACGGTATGCNCAAATGTGCAAATGGTACATGGGTAAATACGTAATTTAACTGTCGCACTCTCACGCTCGCAGTAGGGACGGTATGCCACCTGTTTATGTTTCTAGATTATCATCTAAGCCCAAGGAAGTTATAGAAAAGAATGGCACGGGAGTGGAAATGTTAACAAGTCAGGTGGACACAAAATAAATTTAAGTTATGGTGCAAGTTAATGTGCTTGCCACAAATACTACCTAGCCGAGACCCAGAAAATATGTAAAAGTATACAAGCTTACACTGTTCCTTCCTTTTCTTNTGCCACAAATACTACCTAGCCGAGACCCAGAAAATATGTAAAAGTATACAAGCTTACACTGTTCCTTCCTTTTCTTCGAATAGCTAACTGTATGTTGTAAATTACCAGAAATACTTGCAGCTCGGGACTCTCGTGTCAGCATAAACATCTTTGCAATGTTAAAAACATTAATGCTAAAGTGAGCTAGTAAAGTATTTAACATTACATTATTTTGTAATTGGCCATTTACCAAACATTNTGCCACAAATACTACCTAGCCGAGACCCAGAAAATATGTAAAAGTATACAAGCTTACACTGTTCCTTCCTTTTCTTTGGATAGCTAACTGTATGTCGTAAATTACCAGAAATACTTGCAGCTCAGGACTCTCCTGTCAGCATAAACATCTTTGCAATGTTAAAAACATTAATGCTAAAGTGAGCTACTAAAGTATTTAACATTACATTATTTTGTAATTGGCCATTTACCAAACATTTTTTGGTTTATTGGGGCCCCCCCACTAACCAATTTGTCCAGTAAACAGAGGCTTTATTGTACTAAATTTGCAATATATGTGTGTGTAACAGGTTTGCTGTGAATGCCATGGTTACTACTAGATTTATGTAATGCCAGTATAAACTATAATTTTGTTATTTACTAAAATAAATTGTAATAATTAAAAAATAGGCAGGTATAAAGTGACAATTTGTGATTGTATCGGTGCTGGATATATGTATTGTACAGTTTGTGTATTGATCCTTGTAACTCTTAATTTAGAGCAAAGATTAGATATTTTACACACAGTTTGTGCATGTGTGTCTAAANTGTATTGATCCTTGTAACTCTTAATTTAGAGCAAAGAGTAGATATTTTACACACAGTTTGTGCATGTGTGTCTAAAAAAAGTAAACAAAAAATTCCTGGTGCTTAAATTACACACAGTTTGTGCATGTGTGTCTAAATTTAAAATAAAATGTCTCCTGAAATTGTATTTTATTGTGACAGTTGCAGTAATAAAGGGCTGCTGCTGTTTAGCGTACTATTTTAATGGTGATGTTTTTACTTTTTATAATATATTTTAATACTTATTTTGTATAAATTTTGTACTTAATAAAATTATACTGTATATTTCTACAGAGCTTTAGTAATTTAATTTTTGTCAATAACCCATAATGATTAACATTGTAGTGTTGCCTACATCTTATCACACATCTAATTTTCATACATTTTCCACTCCACTACATGTAGTTTGTTCACAATCAATTGAATGTATTTAAAAATTCTCCGGTGTTTATTTTTTTCTTCTTGGACGTTGGGTATTATTCTGCAGCATCATAAAAGTTAGCATAGTCATGCAATAAATTACTGGCATCCATGTGTCTACTGAACAAACTTTTAAAATGTTAGAAACGTGTTACTGTTATAAATTGTATGTTCAGCTATTATGGTTCTTCTGTACTGTTCCCTGCTGACCTTTGCGGAAGTGCGCTGTTGGTGGTAAACCTAGCAGCGTGGTGGCGAACTAGAGTGGGGCAGGAAAATTGAAAAATTGCAGGTACAGTACTAGAGTTGTGAGAACCCTACCACCTTCAAGCAATAGCTTAGAACTCAGATGTTGGGAATTAACTCACCAATTCACAACAAAATCTAGGCAGCTGCCAGGCTTCAACATAAGTTAATCACAGCTCCAAACCATAGTCGTCAGCTATACCTGCAATTTTTCAATTTTTCCGTCCCACCCTAGTTTGCCACCCGACCAGTAGGTTTACTACTACTAACAGCACCCTTCCACCATACTGCAGTGTCCAGCAACTCGCCGCCTGATAAAGCCGGCCNAGTTGTTTTCAATATATTAAGTTGCCACTCACTGACTGTCAGAATGTGGCCTTCTTATATGAAATGAACTATATTAATGGTGATGTTTTTACT
Organism: Clitarchus hookeri; assembly: GCA_002778355.1. Lineage (NCBI taxonomy): Eukaryota > Metazoa > Arthropoda > Insecta > Phasmatodea > Phasmatidae > Clitarchus > Clitarchus hookeri. The sequence goes on along the minus strand of NQII01003387.1, from coordinate 28,334 downwards.
TTTATAATATATTTTAATACTTATTTTGTATAAATTTTGTACTTAATAAAATTATACTGTATATTTCTACAGAGCTTTAGTAATTTAATTTTTGTTAATAACCCATGATGATTAACATTGTAGTGTTGCCTACATCTTATCACACATCTAATGTTCATACATTTTCCACTCCACTACATGTAGTTTGTTCACAATCAATTGAATATATTTAAAAATTCTCCTTTGTTTATTTTTTTCTTCTTGGACGTTGGGTATTATTCTGCAGCATCATAAAAGTTAGCATAGTCATGAAATAAATTACTGGCATCCATGTGTCTACTGAATAAACTTTTAAAATGTTAGAAACGTGTTACTGTTATAAATGGTATGTTCTGCTATTATGGTTCTTCTGTACTGTTCCCTACTGACCTTTGCGGAAGTGCGCTGTTGGTGGTAAACCTAGCAGCGTGGTGGCGACCTAGGGTGGGGCAGGAAAATTGAAAAATTGCAGGCTACAGTACCAGAATTGTGAGAACCCTACCACCTTCAAGCAATAGCTTAGAACTCAGATGTTGGGAATTAACTCACCAATTCACAACAAAATTTAGGCAGCTNTCTAGGCAGCTGCCAGGCTTCAACATAAGTTAATCACAGCTCCAAACCATAGTCGTCAGCTATACCTGCAATTTTTCAATTTTTCCGTCCCACCCTAGTTTGCCACCCGACCAGTAGGTTTACTACTACTAACAGCACCCTTCCACCATACTGCAGTGTCCAGCAACTCGCCGCCTGATAAAGCCGGCCNGTGAGAACCCTACCACCTTCAAGCAATAGCTTAGAACTCAGATGTTGGGAATTAACTCACCAATTCACAACAAAATTTAGGCAGCTGCCAGGCCTCAACATAAGTTAATCACAGCTCCAAACCATAGTCGTCAGCTATACCTGCAATTTTTCAATTTTGCCGTCCCACCCTAGTTTGCCACCCGGCCATTAGGTTTACTACTACTAACAGCACCCTTCCACCATACTGCAGTGTCCAGCAACTCGCCGCCTGATAAAGCCGGCCTAGCCAGCGAAACGTCGCGTACGTGTAACCACGTGGAAAATGTCGTCGTCCTTTGTGCGTGTGCGCATGTCGACAAGTACTGCTATGTGCGTACTTGGATTCCTGTCCTTGTATATATTTTTTAATACTGTGTAAATAAGACTAAAATGATGTGTAATTTAATGTAAGGTTGAGACAAAAATCCACTCTCTCTGAGAACCTCAACTTTTGAATTGGAAAAAAATTAAAACCCTAAAAAGTGGTGTTTTTTTTTCCCCCCCTTTCTTTCTTTCTCTCTCTCTCAATCTACAGCAATGCTCAGTGTTATCTTGGTTCAAATAAAATGCTTATAGTCTATTTGCAGTTTCTGCAAACTTTTTGAATCAAACCTTAGTAAAAACATCCCTTGTACGACGTGTTCGGTATTTTCTTAAATATGACAACAGCAAAAGTATTTTATACTTATATTAACATAAAAGTACCTTATTTTTGTTTGATTTAACTTTTATTTATATTTTATCTAAAAATTATATTTTTTTCCATTTATAATATTACAAATAAGCATATAGACAAACTGGATGTGTTGTTAATGCCTAGTAAGAAATAGTTCTGACACAAAATATTATTACACTGAATGCGCACGAATGTGGTGCATTGGCCCTCTGGTGTAATTTTACAAGTTCTGTTTATATGAGGCGGAGGAATATCCGGGAAGAACTTTAGCAGAGTTTCAGAAAAGTTGGAAGTAACCATGAATGGAGTATACTCTTGTTTATGCAGTTGAATAAAGGTTACAAATGTTTTATGCAAATGTGTATATAAAGATAAATAAATGTTAACTGACCCACAATTGTAAGCGATATAATCTACATTAAATTAACACTGTAAATCTTGGCTCTATTAGCGCATCTTTTGGTAATTAAGTTCCAGTTTATGAACTATCCATAATAAAACCGAAATTTGCTTTAAAGTAACACCACAAAATCTTGCCCCTAGTAATTGTTGAATGTAATGGTTTTTGTAGAGAAACAGCTGTGTTGTGTTTTATTTTAGGGATACGAGATATATCGCTACTCTAAACTAAGCCGCTCAGTGTCAGTCTATCCACGAGCATTACCAAGCCCTGTTGCCACAATTTTGGTATTATAAAATACATAATTCTAAACACAAAGAGGAGCATATGAATGTAACAGAGAACATATTTGTGAGTTTATATCTATTAAGAAAATGCCTAGGCCGAAGAACTGCTAAATTTTTACAGTCTATCCAATTTTTTTTACGTATAGCTGCGGTATTATATTATTCCTTGTCCTAGACAACTTATTAAGTAATGAAAGACCTAATGTTTAAATAAATTGCTATGTGGGGCAACAAGAATATGCAAACTTTACACAAGTAACAAAGATATTTCAGAGAATTAATTATTAACGTTAAATAAATGTGCATGTTTGCATATTTTTGTGATGTATTCATCCAAATGTTGCAAAGAGAAATAAACTTTATCTAGATGTGACCTCTTCAAACAAGTGGTTATACCATGGCAAACTAGTGACTCCAGGTTCTAATGCTGTCATTTGTCTCATCGCTTCCTTTCTACCACAAGCACAGCACATGGGACCCAACAGCAATCTGCAATGGTTTGAATTTTATTTTGTTGTCGTTATTCGAGTGCGCCTCCTCCCCCCAAAAGTAATTTTATTGTGTGCCCATATAATTTGATGCATATTGATTTTGACAGAAAGTCTTAAAAGTAACGCAGTAAGTTAAAAACTAAGAAAGTAAGTAAGAGGACTTTTAGAAATTATAATACAGTATCATGAAATGTTGGTATAATTAAAGTTTTGTATATCTAGAAATTTTGAATTACCATCTGTTAATTGCTTGTGTAAACTTTCTGATGCTACTCCTTTCTCCTCACCTAAACGGAAGCAGTTAGCAGAATTGCAAACCGTAGGCCCACCTTTATTTTTTTTTTGTGTGTGAATATTGATTGTTTTATTTTATGTTTTTTCTTTAAATTCTGTATTAAGTGTGTGTGGGAATTCTATTGCAGTGTTTAATGCAGTTTCCTTATCCAGTTTAATATACTTTTGACATTTCTGTGAGGCTTCCTACACAGTCACTAACTACCGCATGTCTTTAAAATAAATTTGAGGTTAAATAGCATTCTATAATCCATTCACGGTATCTTCGATACTTTTGAAAAGAACCTTTGAAAAATCACCCTAGGAGTTACATGTTCAATTGGTTATAAAAAAATGGTATATGGAAAAAGGTTTTGTCTTGCTTTTAGCACTGAAGCACTATATAAATTGGTTGTTTTAAGTTTTAAGTATATTTTTTCAATAAATTTTAATAATTTGTTAAAAGTCCGTAAGAATTAACAAC
>NQII01003387.1:0-16993 GCA_002778355.1 Clitarchus hookeri | reverse complement strand
TTGATGAGGCGGGATCGACTACAACACGCGAGGCTCACGACACATTTTGGAATTGTTTTGATGAAGTGGCGAATGAAAATAATAGATTGTGTCAGGATCAAGAGAAAAGCGCGATTGCAAATGAAATTGATTATTATTTAAAAACCGCTCGTATTGATCGTAGCTCTGACCCTTACTTTTGGTGGAGTGTCAATACAAACCAATATCCAAATTTGTCAAAATTTGGTAAAATTTATCTTTCAGCTCCATGCAGCAGCGTCTATAGTGAAAGGTTGTTTTCTGAAGCTGGCCTTGTCTATGAAAACAAGCGCAATCGCTTATTGCCATTACACGCAGAACAAATTGTGTTCATCCATCACAATTTGCCTTTAGTTAATTTTGAATATTAATAAATTGTGTTTAATATTCATAATAAAGAAACCACCTTAACTTATTGATTTTCATTTGTTTGGCATGAATTTTAGAATGGATTAAATATTATACCTATCTAATGTGGACAGTAGTTGCATTTATTGCATAAATTTAATCCAACTTTGATATTTTTGTACTATCCGGTATCCGGCCGAACCGAATATTGACTCACTATCCGGTATCCGGCCGAAATAGAACAAAGGGCCGGATAGGCCAGATAACGGATAGTAACCGGATATCCGTTTCATCTCTAGTTTTTTCCTCTTGGCATCCCGGTTAGAAAGGTTGACTTTTGCCGACTCCTACGGAATGATGGGTTGATGGTAAGTCTGTGAGTGAGTTATATTGTATTTTCCAACAGGAGTTTTTTCCGGGTCTGACAATTCATAGAGATTGTTATTACAGTTTGACAAGAAACAAAAGGCCAGTCCACATTTTCCTTCTGCGCAGCGGCTGCCTTCCCCTACCTCAGCAAGGCAGGAGGGGTGGAAAACCATATCACTGCGTTCAAGACCATATTACACGAGCAGAAGTGCATCTCGAGAATTTTATTTCACAGCTTGTTCACGTAAATCTACCTGTATTTTGATATGGTTTAACTGTATCGAACGAAGTCTGCATATCTAACATTGTGTTTTATCATCTTTATAGTAGGTAGTAACGGAAGGCTGAACAAGTGAAGTAAAACATGAACTTCTTGATTCGCTGTACAAAACGGAATATAAACATCTTTGAAGCGAGCATAAAAATATCATAGGCACATGCAAGGCTATGTAACTATCCTGTGATGAATCGAACCCAATCTATGGAGTAGCAAATAAACGTAAAAGTGTAGAGAGAGTACTCTAGGATTAAAATTGACAAGTTCTAATGCAAAAATTTACCACGAGAAAACAGATAATAGCCGCTCTAAACATTTTTATTAAGCAAATAATGAACACATATAGACATGTGCCGTAAAAATCCGGAATAGTATATAGTAAATTATAAACTCAGCATGTCAAAAGATTATGAAGCAACACTAATAAATATGAATGTAAATAACAAACAAAAAAATGACTCGCCTATTCTGATTCAGAGTCTGCGTCAATTGAATCTCCATCTCCAACGTTTATTATTATCCTATCAATTTCAGTGTCTAGTAAGCCATCACTCTTCACATACTCCTCTTCATTCTTCTTCACATGTTTGCAGCACACTTTTCATTTGTCCACAGAGAAACTACTGAACAACTAACACAATTTCTTTTTATCATCTAGGGATGAAGAAATTTCCCTGCGAACATTCGCCCATACTAACTCAATCTGGTTTAGATCCGTGTGATATGGAGGCAAACAAATTACTTCATGACCATTTGCATTTATTAATTCATCAACTTTAAATTTTGTGTTTTTTGTGCACTTTTGCCCAAAATCAACAGATACACTTTTGTCATTTTCGGGTGATTTCAAAAGATTATTGTCTACAAGTCTTGAATGTCTTGTTTTAAGGATGATGATGTAGCTTGCATTATCTAATACGACGACAGAGTTTGAAGTGAATTTGGTAGCAATTTATTTTTCGCCCACATAGAAAAATTGCCATAGTTCATGTCATGATAGTCTCTCGACTTCTGCTTTGATTTGGAAACAGTAAACCATCCGGAAAAAAAAAACCCACACACACCCCCTTCCTTTCCACCAGCATGCACAATAATTAATTGTGAACCTTTCCCAATTGATTCTGTGACACCTATTTCTGTATCTGATTGCCAGCAAGAACTTCCACTGTGGGTAGCATCAGCATAAACTATGACCCTACCAGCATTCTGATATTCACGTATTGCCTCTAGATAGCTAACATCCACTGTTGCATCCCCATACACCTTCAGCTTTTCATGAATGTGAATGGGCATTTCACCTTCCGCATTCAGGAATTAAATCGCAGAACGCTGTCTTATACGTATGATGACGTCAGTCGTTTTCTAAACTTATACATTGCTGCCATCTGTCGCTGTAGGATGCTGTTACTGCAGTGGACTGTAGAAGAAGGTTTGTGGAATCACGCCAAATTAACATTTTCCAAAATAGCAAAATATTGAAGGAGAAAAACATAGGAGGCAATACTTTCTGACTGACCCTTGTACATGTTCAATTGTCTCTAGTTACACATTTGGTACCTTTGAAACCAACAGCAATGGGTGGCCATTCACTATTACCCACATAATGTGCAGCAACACTTGGGCTTGTAAACTTAAAATAAATACCTTGCAAAAAGTTTGGAATATACATACAGAATGCAAAAAGGCATGAAGTATACGTAAAGTAAGCATAGCAATTAGACATTACCAACGGTACAATACAAAACATGAAATCCAAAGTATTTCTAACAAAAAACATTTTTCCAATGTCACACACAAACACGAAAGAACCACCACCTTAACTTAATAGTGTCTGACTAGGGATGGTTTCTTTCTTCCCACTGCAGCTTAGTACTGTTATGGCCTCCATGTGCATTGTAAGGTCCCCAACATGCCGTGGCATGCTTGTAATCAACGTGTTGATGTCATCTTCCAGACGAAGAGGTTCCATTCCATCTGGGCAGCTCTTACGAGATCTGGAAGTGCTTCTGGAGGTTGTGGACGATTTTAAACTGCTGTTTTCAGCTTATCCCAGATATTTTCAATGTATTAGTGCACTCTCCATGACCACAAAAGAACTACATACCTCCTACCACCCACACTGCTATCTCTAACAATATTCCAAACTTTCTGTGAGGTGTTTAGGATACCAATCTTCAAAAAGATTCTGCAGTAATTATTAAAAATGTATGTATGCTTGTTAATGTTAGTTATAATAAACTATAAAAAATAGACAGAATGCACAAGTACTTACAGGGCGGTACTCTTAGATAGACACAAACAAAAGTCAGACTAACACATTTTCCACATGGATGCGTGGTCACGCAATGTTTTGTTGGCGAAACAGTCTTGAATAGTATACATAGAGCTATAATATCCTACTTTTTGGGTTCAAAAAAGTGATAGACATTACTTGAGCAAAACATTGCTCACACATACATTTAATTAAAATGTCCACTTCAGCACATAATGATAGAATGCATTCCAAACACAGAAAAGATAACTTGTAAGCATATGCTTCTGATCAACTTGGTGGTGGTGGAGGTGGCTCATCTTCATCGCTATCAAACTCTGCCTCTGGATCCTTGATCCAGCATCCATTAGAGTCTTTCAGCCAGCCAGACCTGAAAATATAGACTAACTTGTACATCTTATCAATGTAATCAATTAGCAACAAATATGTGAACAGAACATAAATTTAAACAACAAAGTAAAGAACGAGTTCAGTATTAATCACTTGGTAATTATTCAAAGAAACACATAGGATAGTAAAACAAATACTATCAGGGTTATTAAAATTCTACAAAAAACCTGCCTTATATTTGTTCCATCCAACATGAACTTTAATATAGGTAAGAATACCACTGTCTAACTGAGCTACAAAATAGTCAAAACAATGTGTTAATACTCACTACAACTGAACTTCTAAAAATGTGCTTGAAAGATGCCAAATGACCAGCAGACACTGTAAGATGACAGTAGCAGCTGTTCCTTGTAATGAACATAATCACCTGAAGACGGGCTGCAGAGCACAATATGGATACATACTCGCTGCTCAGCCAAATGTGTACGTAAAAGCAAATTTAGAAATTTGGTCCTAATTGCTATGAAGCTCTATATACATAATTATTTGCATTATGTGCTTTTGTTTTTGCCATTATAGCAACATGAGTTGTAAATAAATTTAATTTGTGCCAGTTATGTTTAGCATTATCTCTTCTGCAACACTGGCAACTTTGATCATAAAGTGGTATATAACCTGCCCATTACAATGGCTTCTCTCCACCTGGCAGCATGTAATTCTCCAGAACCTTTACCATGATTATAGACAAACAATACTGGTGGCAGCAAAAAAAAAGTTTGGCAATAATCATCAGAAAAACAAGTACATAAAAAAACTCAAAACATAATTAACTTTTTTTTTTTCACATAGACCTTCCCTGCAATGTCTGGTATTTCACTACATTTTGTTGGGTGTTATATAAATATGGTAATGTTTCTGACATCACACAATATTTTCTACGCCAATGTTCTAAAGTGGTGAGAACCAACATTTACGTTATTTGAATTTCTGATAAATGCTTTGTAGCCTTCAATGGTTCTTCCATATTAAATTTTGCAGCAATTTTGAACCCGTTTCGTTATCATTCCTCAAAAAATTATTTTATCAGCCTATCCTACTGGCTTGTATTATCTTATACATTGCAGAACATGAAAACAAGACATACCGTATTTACCCGAATAAAAGAATAACCTCAGAAATAAAACCACCCCTACATTTTAACTTCGGTCTACAGGAGAAATTTATCTCTCAGCATATTATTTGGGCATGTAATTTAGTACAATAACACTGGCAAACAGATTTAAACTTTTGTTTGATTATGTCAATGTAAAAAACAATTTTTTAATATATTTGGCATACTGAATTATAATATGTCCATGATAATTCTACAGGATGTACAGTTTTTGCTACGGATCTTAGTGTAATATTCATATTAACAAATTACAGTTTATTTTTTATATTTATGCAACAATTATTTACAATGGAATTGCAGTTACGTTATTTTCCCAACAAAATGATTTCAATCATGTTTGTTTTATCTTGCATTTCCACCACAACAATGTAAATGACAATTATAAAAATAAAAAATTCAATAGTTCATTTCTTTCTTTTATTAGTGGACGTGGCATTCAGTTGCAACAAACAGTACTAGTAGTTCGTCATGGCTGGATCCCATCTGCTTGCTATCTCTCCTCCTTGATCCGTATATTCTGATGGAATCTTTCTCCCTGCTCATCACTGGCAGTGTAACGGAGTTACGCTACCTAACATCGATCATGGGTTCTTATGTTTTCGAAGACGTTGCCAGTTGACGGCAGCCGAGGATGCGTTAAGACTCCGTGACACGGGTGCTTGATAGTTTTGATGAAGGTCAGAATTATACTGAGCGCGCAGCATTTCTTTCCACCTAGCGGCAGCTGAGAGAGGGGGTCGCCTTGTGACGACAGCACAATCCTTGAATTGGATTGGCCGAAGATTGGCTTCCGTTTCGAGGATGTTCTCCACAGCTTTGGGGAGGACAACAGTTGCAAAATCTTTGCTCTAAATACCCTGGAAAACTAAGCAACTGTGGACACACTGAGGGAGGTCACACCTAGGGGTTTTCGTGTCACTAAAAACATGTAAATTTGGGAATATAGTAAACTGTAAATTGGGGAATATTGGTGCCAGTTAAAAAATTGTATATATTTCTGAAACTATATATTTTTGGAATGGCACATTTTTATTGTAACACCTAAATGTTATATGTTTTTAAAGTAATTTGGGGGATTATATATCTTTAAATATTTTAATGTAATTTTTGGTGTTGGTTTTATAAAGTTAATTATTTTTAAAACGGTTTTATTTTTCTTGGGTTGGAGGAAACTAAAAAATAGGAGAAGTGCCCAATAATAAAAAAAAAAAAGAATTTTTTTTTCCAGTCACTTTAAACTGGCTATCATAAAGCTGCTATTGATTAATTCTTTTTTTCCATACTGCCTACTTCATTAAATTCAGTTTATCTTCTTCAAAATCAGTAAATGGAAGAAGCAGAACCTTTGAAGAATAAAAGTCTCTCTTAAGCCAGCAGTTTGTTCTGTAATGTTTCTGTGTAGCCCTACTATCCCATAAACACAGAAAGCAGAAAAACTTTGTGAAGCCACCTTGAAGCCCAAGCAGCAGGATGAGGACATTCAAATCACCACATGTTTGCCATTTGTACTGGTCATATTTTATAGCAATGAGTATTTTTTCCAAGCTTTCATAAGTTTCTTTCATTCCACAGAATGTGCTACTGGAACAGAAGGCTTCTGGTTTCCATTACGTAAAAGTACAGCTTTTAAGCTAAATTTTGAAGAATCTATAAGCAGAGACGCCAATCCATGGGGTTTTGTTATTCCAATTACATCTATTAATTCTGAAATATCTGGGCAAAAACACAAATCATCCTGCATAGTGTAAAATGAAGACAATGCCATATTTCTTTTTCTAAACATTTTTAATTTTTGCACCCTTGGCAAGAAGATTCCACTCAAAGTCTTGAAGCTAAAAGCTCAGACTGTTGCTTTGATAGGCCCAGATCCGGTACAAGATCATTTAGTTCATTTTGTTGTATAAGATGTGGCTCACTTGCATTTTGTGGAATGTATGTGGAGTCTGCAACACTATAAGTTTTATACGACTGATCTTCCTCGGATAAAGATGAATCTATGTCTGTCCAGTTGACTGGATGTGTGGGTATGGGTGCACCTACTCCACGAGGAACTGACATAGCTGAAGGCACTCAATTTTGCACTTTTCCTTTTTTGAATAGCCCTCAATTTTAGTCAAGTAGAAGTAGCAGTCATCAAATTGATTAATAGACTCACTACACCATTGGCACTACAAAAGGCATTGATTTTTCATTATCTTTCACCCATTCAAACAGGCTAACGTAACACGTAATGCACTACACAGGTGGAGCCCACTGTTTGTCTTGATCACCAACATGACGACCAAAATACAAGTAGTATGCTTGCTTTACAGTTCTAGTTAAACTACGACTCTGAGATTTTATAATATAACTGTCCACAAACATAGCAAAACTTATGTGGTAAACTAACAGACATTCAATGGTTTTCTCCATTACAACACTAAAAATCACACTAAGTAACCAAACACGTTATCACAACAGCAAAAAATTTGAGATTATTACACATATTCCCCTCTAATTTTTACCAGTATAAATAAAACTTACTGCCAACCACTACAATTAAATATTCCAAAAAAAAAAATACATTTTTCTGAACTGAAGATAGTCTGTTACATTTAAGTAGAATCACAATATAATTAACATGTTGGGCGCCGGTTGTTATGTTTCAGTAGAATCAGATGTGAAGAAATTATGTGGAATTAGCCAAAATTTCTTTTACCAATTTTATTCTTCCGTTCGTCTTCTCATAAAAAAAAGCATACAATTATTACTAGTTTTTAATTCTCTTGTTGCAGCAGTAATATCATTTCTTCATCCTTTTCATGATTACATTAAAAGATCACATTTACTATTCAAATTAAGTTTCTTATTTCTTTTTAANTTTTCATGATTACATTAAAAGATCACATTTACTATTCAAATTAAGTTTCTTATTTCTTTTTAATTTTAATACACGCATCCATCATTGATGGTGGTGATAGTTTTGCTAGAAAATATTGTTCAATTTTACTTCTGCCTTACTTATGTTGTTACCTGTCCTCCGATTGGCTGTCGTCTGACCACGCCATATCTCTCCACTAATCAGCGATGGAAAGTTGAGACACAACCAGTATAATTTTCTTTCGTGCTTTTGTTTAATAAACATTGAATACTTTTTACCCTCTAGAAAATTATGAATACTAACATACCGGTACTGGCCTTTTTTTACACATCATATTTGAAATCAGCGACCTGGAAATATTTAAAACCAGCTGATTTTGTTTGTGTTACAGAAACTTTGTTGACCTGTGTTATTTAATCTTGGCACTTAAATAAAGGTATAAATAACACAACAAAATTGTTTGCAGTTAGTAATACACATTATTAAACCTTGGAAATGTTTCAGAGCTTCAAAATAAATTTAAATATGAAGCATTACTTGTATCCATGAAATTCTGTAATAATTCCCGTATTCACAAAATTGCTCAATTAAACGTATCTAAAACCACAATGTTGAGCTGCTTTCACCATGAAAATCATTACAAACCGTTAGTTTTACACATTTTTGGTGTGTTATACAGCATTATATATTATTTCTTCCACTATGTGCTGATAACAATTAAATCTATTTGCAGTAATAATGTTGTCGACTTCACATGTGGACACATACTCCAGACGTCCTGAATGAGAATTATTCATAACTCAATCAGTATCAAGGGTGAAAGATTATTACAGTACGTAAGAATCAATTCAATACATCAACCAGATTCGCTACGCACTCATTAACAGGTAAAATCATGACTAACCTATCTCTTATTATTTTTAACATTTGTACATTCCTAACAAAATATGCTAGTGATATTATATTACGAAAGCAAATATGCAGATAGAACACATACATATTTTTCTTTTAAGTTCTCTGTAACAATTGCGCACTAAACATTCATGTTGTATTTGTAAACACAACAGACTTTGGATACTCGTCTTCCATGCTTTGAGGTTAGGTTCTTGATTACGATATATGAGTATTCAAAAATTGAGCTTGAGCAGAATACTTGCTTGCATCTTCAGCTTGGTTCAAAATAATTTATGCTCAAAAATTTGAACTTCTACGACAACTAGGTTATTCGCCCAGCACCACATGAGGCAGTTTCTTTACAGTGTGCTAGAAAATAAGACATTCATTAATGAAACAGCATGTTCTGGCTAAATTATTCTTCAGAACTGCAGATATGAACACAGATTACCATCCACAAATAATATCTTTATTTTACAACTTGCAGAAGTCATCTAAAGACACTAAAACCTTATGCCTCCAAGCCAGATGTACCTTTGCACCACAACAATGGATGTCTTTCATGATTAACATTTAATTTAAAAATAAGTGATTATAGAGACAGCAGTGAATAAATATAGTCTGTAAGGTTTATTTCTTTACAACAATTTCAATGATTAATGATTTAAAACCACATCCTCTGGTTTTCCCCTAAAATACCACTTATGCTTGCTGGAAGTAATGAAGCACTCAGGCATAGTGCTTGCGCATTATTTGGCAACAAATGAGTGTCATATATGCCCTTACCTGTTTTTAGTTTATTCAGAAGAGTTGTATCGACTAAATGAAATTAACATTTTAATCAATCCTCTCATTTCACAGCAAGATGCCACTGAAAATGTACTTCACGCTCTGTAAAACTTCCATGTTGCAAACATTTTCTGCTACAATGGGAGGTCGAGTCAATGCTTTTGGAATTCAGAAGATGTCTACCTATTGAATCACATATATTTTAATAACAAATACTTTGATTTTCTTGAAAGAAGTCACTGAAAATGGACTATGCGCTCAGGCAACTTAGGGTCAATGCACCGCTCGATGTTTGTAAACAATTTTGGGAAGTCCAATATGCCCTTCTAGGTTATTTTTTTCAGAAGAAGTCTGCTTATTAAAATAAATGTATATTTAATTAAAAACTTGTAATTTTTGCATCAGAGACAATTGAACAAGGACTTCATTTGAAAAGTTGTGTATAGGAATTGGGAGTGAGTCAAGTGATCCAAAATTTCCCAAAATATATGTTGTAAAGATTTTGTACCAGTCACATTCCAATGTTATGTTGCACATAATACAGGGAATTCTCAATGGGCACATGCAATAGTACTTGATTTGAATTGCACTTTACACTATCACTTTCCAATCTCACTTCACTAGTTGTATTACATTGAACCGTAAACAGGTGGCACGTGGAATGACATTGTGCATCATGGAATGGCCATCCTCAGCATGCACTNCATTACATTGAACCGTAAACAGGTGGCACGTGGAATGACATTGTGCATCATGGAATGGCCATCCTCAGCATGCACTCCATGCACTGGGCGCTATGACAGCATGGGATCTTTATTAGCCATTTCTGTAGGCCCAAATAATTATGCCAATTAAAATTTCCTTTCGGGAACACAACTGCGGGACAGTCATTTAATATTGAAGGTGGCCAGCATGTCTGCAGGTGCTTTACTATTGCTGACTGGATAGCTGTCTCTGTTCAAAGCGTAGCACCGTCCCAATGGGTGCATGCAGATGTCTGTGCAGTTGGTCAAAAAAAATGGTTGCAAAGGGAGCATGGTATGTAAGCATCAAATGTTTATGGAATTTTGACACACCACGGACAGTATCTCTTGGTCTCTGCCTCAGCTGCCCCCTTCCCTCACGCTAAGTCACACCACTACCACTAGTTCCAGCAATGTTGCATCTTGTCCCTGAGGATAGTTCTCCAGGCAGCAGAACCAAATGTGAATCTTCATTGCGCAGCAAGGATTGCAAGCACTCACCCCTACACTGCTCTTCCCCCCGCCATCACTCGCCCCCAGCCGGATGAATATAAATGCATGTCGCACAACCTCCTTGGGGCAGTTTTTCTGCNCCATCACTCGCCCCCAGCCGGATGAATATAAATGCATGTCGCACAACCTCCTTGGGGCAGTTTTTCTGCTGTGTCTGTGCTGTCCAGCTGACTGCCTGTCTGCTAGTCATCTTCGAGACCTTCCGTTGTATGCTTTGTTACAGTTGTTTCCCGCGGACAACAGCGTTGTTAACTGTTAGAAAGTTCGACTCGCTGTGCTGGCAACACATGCTGGTCACCTAGCTGCTTATCTACAGGGATTGCCCTTGCCCCACAGTTCCCTCACGCACTCATGTTGAACCTGATTGGCAGTTAGGTTACCTTGCTTTTCACGTGCCCTGGGTACAGGCTGGTATATATGTAGTTTAGAAATAAACCCACATATTCAATTATACCAGTCTTTTATCTCAAAGCTCACTTTTGTTCCTCTCTAATAATCACTGCCTCCTCAGTCTTGTGCAAGACTGTAATCCTGCAGTCCTTCAGGCTCACGCCAAGGTTACATTGGGAAGCACTTTCTACCTCAGTCGGACGTCTGGCTACTAGTGATACTGCTGCTTCTCTGGGCACCACTGGGATGGGGAGCACGGCTTGCCACCATCACGTGGAGTGATGCCCTTCTTTGGGAAGTGATCCAATCCCCAGGCAACAGCACCAGAGAGAGGCTTCGGCTCTGTGTNAGTGATGCCCTTCTTTGGGAAGTGATCCAATCCCCAGGCAACAGCACCAGAGAGAGGCTTCGGCTCTGTGTAAAGCCCACTCTCCCCTCCATAACACATAGAGGTCACATTATTCCTGCACACGTCCATGCCCAAGCCTGAGTTATTGCTCTTGCACACATCTGTACCTACGCCCGAGTCTTTACTTTGCCCCATACCCCATCACTAAGCAGGGATGGCTGAGAGAATAGCTATTGCTTGGACTTGGCGAGCTGTGGCGTAGGAAGCCAAGTGCCATGGTTGTGTATACACAATTACGAGAGGAGGCCCTCCAGCAGCAAACAAGCAGTACCTAGTCCATAATAACAGCGGAGGACCACCAGTTCTATTGCTAGACTGGCACCAGCTGTTTTGCTGTATTTCACGCCATATCTTGGTTGTCTCCAACCTCACTTAAATGTCATCCCACCCCCACTACACCTGTCTCCATTGCCTCTGTCTCATGCCAGGTCACCTTCGCCTAGTGTCTGTCATCTTCAAAACCATTCTCCTGCACCTGCACCTCTGCAGGATTAGCTCCTTTTCGGGGTACAACACATGCCCACACTTACTTTTGCACCTCCCTAGCTCAGGTGCTGAATCGTCCAGCTCCCAAAAAAGGAGCCCCACCACTAAATAGCCCATTAACGGTACTCTATATTTTCCTAGGGGTAGCAGTTTCGACTACTACCATATACCAGGTTGCACAACAAATTTTAATTAAAGTTTACTGAATTTATTACATAAATTCCTTATTCACACTAGTCACCAATGTTAAAATAAACACCTCTCTTAGTTGAAGTTTTTTTAGATGGTTTTGTTAGAGACCATATTCTCTTCTACTCTTCAGGTGTAATCGGATCATCATTGGTTGCCATTTTTTTACACTCATGATAGTATATANCCATATTCTCTTCTACTCTTCAGGTGTAATCGGATCATCATTGGTTGCCATTTTTTTACACTCATGATAGTATATATGTAACTTCGCTCAGCAGTGGCCCACTTTGTAGTGTGCAACATACTTGGCTAACCATAAATGTTAATAAAAGGGATATAACATGTTAGCATTATTGTACCATCTTGGGCTGACTACTACTGTATTTACCTTTAAAACATGGTGCTTTTGAACTACTATCAATCAGCTAATGGACTATTGGTTTTTTGTTACATTCTGACAGCAAATTCACAATTTTTAGGAATTGCTGCGAATTATGCCAAAAAAAAAAAATAAAGTGTTACCACATAAAGCAACAATCTTGACTCACTGGAAATCAAAGTCAGTTTCCTTTGGTGAGAGCAAAGAAATCTGACCGCTACAGCACTGCGGCCCCCTATTGAAAATGGTGAGTGGCATTAGGCATGTGGTTGCATAGTACTTTCAAAAAATGTAAAAGTGATCTGAACTCTCAGAATACATGGCTTAAGTGAGAAGGAACAGCTGGAAATGTGGCAGTATCATGAAATTTGCCATAACAATGAATCCTTGCTTCTGAGTTGCACAAATTAGAACAGATTACATCCAGGGTGCAGCACAATATTTTAGCAACAGAATTACAAATAGGGCAGGGGTTTGTCTGAATTCATAAAACAAAAGTGCAGGGGTTTCTACCCTGGAAAAATGAGCAGTGAAATGGGTTTTTTTTTTTTGTTTGTTTTAAATACCTTAGAGTACGAACTGGCATAAGGGGAACACATTTATACTTCCTAACACTTTCACAGTGTCACTTTCTGTAACTGTGGGTATTAGTAATTTAAGAAGTCAATTGTAGTGTTAAATTGTGGCCAGAAAGACAAAACTAAGCTCACAATTTTCAGAAGTGCTCCATCACGAGACAATCTTCGAGAGGAGAGGAAGGGGGGTGTAGGATTGTGGTTGTATTTTTCCCATTGTGCATGTGCACATTTAGACTTTTGATCCATGGCATGGGAGGGGGAAACTACCTCATCAAACATTTAGGAAACAATATTGAACTAATAAAAAAGGAGCATTTTTTTATATGTAAATATGAGAATTTTGGGGGAAGCGGGGATCACCATGTCCCCCGTGACCTTCCCCCCTCTGCTCCATTAACTGTGAACCTGTTGTACCAACTGTTATTGACAAACTACTGTAAAAAAACACTGCAGAAAATTCAAAAAATCGAGTTGAGAAATTATTGAGTAGCTTCTTCTGCATAAATTATTATCATAATGTCAACTGCCTGTTTCAAATAATGACAAAATAATTACTGCATTACTCACATTTTCAGTTGCAAACTGTACGCAGCTTCTCGTTCTGCTGCAGGATCAGTTTTCTTCCCACTGCTGNCATTACTCACATTTTCAGTTGCAAACTGTACGCAGCTTCTCGTTCTGCTGCAGGATCAGTTTTCTTCCCACTGCTGGTTTGGGTTTCTGTTGTTTTCACTGGAGCATTCACTGGTGTTGACTCAGTATCACAGTTTTCAGTCCCTCCCACAGTCCCTTCTAAATTCTCCCGACACCTTTTGATTTTCTTTTCTAATGGCTTCTTCTTCCATATGTCTTTCAAGTATCGCCTCACTTGTGAGTTAGCTGATGGCAGGCCGATCAATCCTTCTTCCTTTAAGGAAGTGCCTGAATGTGATTTGCCTGAAAACAAACAGTTATTTAGATTACCTTGCTTTCCTTGTGTACTGTCACTTGTATAAATGTGGTGTCTGTAAACTGTCAATTTTAGTTGCAGCTGACCGAGATTTCCGTCGTCTAATTTCTCAGATGAGATGGTCAATACATGAAACATTATATGTTGTACGAACTGGAGTTTAAACTGAACCCAGGCAGAAAAACTTTTGGCAAAGTGATATCGCATTTTGGGTCACTACACTGTCATAATGGGTTCATTTTTGGTAGCCAGCTGAGAAGGGAAGAAATATTAAAATTCTGAACAACAATGCACTCTACTGGCTGCTGGGCTGTGCAGTATGTTAGTGCTGGCACCTAAGTAAACACAAAATACCACTGTGTTTGAATTCTTGAGGAGTCATACAGCTGTGCATAACAATTAAAAACCTGGTAATCAGTATGCTACCGTGCCCCACACCATATTTGGGCACAAAGGTTGGTATATTAAAGTTCAAATGAGAAAATAATCTTGGCGCAGCTTTGAGGGAGGGAAACAACGTGACACTGCTGGTCATGTACACACCAGACTGATGGCATCCCTCTCAACTACCACGCTGCGCAACGTATTTTTTCGACAGGTAATATGTACATGCAGAGCAGCTCTCGCCAAAACTTTCTCGGCACCTGTCATCTTGTAGTTAATGATTTTTTTTCAACATAAGCAAGTCAACCCCCCACAATAACGAGTACTTCTCATGGTGGAAAGCTAAGTTGTAAATTCTGCTATAGTAGCTATGTACCCCGTGACAATGTAAAGAATAAACACAGAATATTAAAACTCAAACTGATTTATTTTGCACCGGTAAAGCAGAAACAAATTAATATTTTCACCTATTCATATGAGGATATTGCAAATTCTAGGTAGGCTTTAACATGACATAAAAGGGGGCAACTAAGTTAGAACCGAATTTGAATTTTGATACAATCTCCATTGCTTACAAGGAGTACAAAAAAAATAACCAAAAAAATGAAAAAAACTAAGTATGGATGAGATATATCGAACGAGAGACTACTATCCAGTTAGACAATGAGCGACACACAAAAGAGGAAAGCACAACTATGACAATACGAAAACAGCAAAATCACTAGCGAAACACACTGCAGTATGTCAAAATAATTATATATATATAATCACAGTTTTATTGCATTGTTTTTTTTCCATAGTCATTGCAGCCAATGGCAATCCTATCAAAACACAAATTCAGTTACACCACACTCTTGCCATTAAATTTCAGAAACAACAAAGTTAGAACCATTTGGTTTAAACTAAAAATCAATCAACTGTAGGTACTATGTCATATACGTACGAGGCAACAAAATGCTGCCTACACCAGTTAATTACAGTAATATTCATATGCAGCAAATATTTTCACAGATATAAGATATTTTCTCGTAATGACTGTTTTATGACTTAATAACCAAGGAACAAATTATGTTTTAATAATGCAATAACTTACAGCTGAGTACTCATAATTTTGCAAATATACTTATGTACAATGGCAGACATTTTGTAAAATTTTCACATAAAAAAGATTAGCAAGTTTAGTCTGCATGCTATGTACTGCAATAAGATCAAAATGAGTGGTTTCATAACGCATTATGAATCCTTGCTACAGCACAGCTAAGAGCAGTGCAAAAATAGTAATAATCGCCCCCATTTTTTTTTATTATAAAATTGGCACCTTGGAAATAGCATTGGTGTTATATCTGTGACTTAGGCCAGTTTGCCTCCCTGTAAAGTGCACTGTGTGGTGAGACAGTATCCTCCCACATGTTTATTTATTTACATCTGAACTAATTCAGTATATTTTAATTTTATCACATTTGTTTTGTTTAGTTACATTTCATTTAGTTTGGTTAGAATTGTATCTTTAGGGCAACATCTCTTAAATTTCTTTATAATTTTATTTTCTTAAGTATGGTAATTTTACTACAGATTGCATTTTATATTCAGTGGTAGAAGTTAATGTAACTTTATTTTCTCTTTGCAGTAGCCTATTTAAAAAGTATGTATGTATGCAAGTTTATTATTGCACCTCAGAGAAATGAACTTTTACTATTTTTGATCTAAGTTTATGTAACAGGATATGACGTTATCTTAGATACTTTTCCGGGTCATCGTCTTTGTGTGAACTCCAGGACTTTCAAATCAGACATGATGGAATGCAGACAACCATAATTTTTGTATCGCGATTTTTCAGTAAATTTTTACAAGACTGTCCAATATAAGCTTAGGAGAGGTGTTGAGGGGCGCCTCATAGTTCTATAAATGTGAGCGGACAAGTTAAAAAGTCCTGAAGTGCCAGATTTTAGATTTTGAGTGGGTTTTATTCAATTGAAGCTGCTGACTCCACTTCGAAAGAATGAGTATTCCNTCCACTCCGAAAGAATGAGTATTCCTAAAGACTTAATGTTACCATCTTGTCCTCGTACATCAATGAATTTTTCTGTTTCTCGCCAAGAGTTAAATTATTTCTGGAACTTATTACCATTAATTTTATTTGGAAGTATTACAGTTTTAACCACCTAGGACTTTCCAGAGGTCTGGGATTTTTAATTATACCATGCACACTAACCGAGGTGTAATAATTTCCAGCATCTTAATTTGAGACACTGATAAATTTAGTTTAATTGAAGCCAGAAACTCCAGTATCAGTTATGTTGTCCGTAATTTGAAATTTAATATGACTTACAAAAGAGAAGTGATAGTCAAATTGATTTTAATATTTTAATTTGCCTGACTCAGTTACAGCACAAATTTCTCAAATTTCAAATTAATTTTTATTTTAATTTCCAGAGTAATTTCATATTTTTCATTTGCAACTACATAAGATTTCATTTAATAAACATAAATTTTCCAGTTAATATGTGTTATGTTAATGTAGCTTTGTCCATAATTAGCATATTTTATTGGTTGCATTCATGCAAAGGATATGAATTCTCATGTGCCTTGTGTTATTTCTGAGTGTTTCCTGTTTTGAATTAACAAGGGTATTGCTTTTATGT
>NQII01003386.1:229963-271369 GCA_002778355.1 Clitarchus hookeri | reverse complement strand
ATTGAACTTTCTATGGAGTTTGAACCTGCGATACCTTATTTTCAAGGATGATGCACTGTCTCCAATGCCATCAGTGTACATGAATTATTTCCTATAAACACCATGAAGCAGTGTCGTCTCTCTTATGTGGTTAATGGTTTGAATGTATGTTGTTTCGTATGTGCTTACAGTTCTAGCACTATAAATGTATTCAAATAAGTACATGCATATATTAAGTATTTAAAACTGGATAAATTGATACATTTTAATGTGTAACTGAATTCCTCTCATAAAGGTAAGTGTATGTGTGTGACCCAAGAGCCTGACGCAACTCTCTCTCTCAGCTAGTGTTCTGTGTCATCTGTTCGACTTNAATTGAACTTTCTATGGAGTTTGAACCTGCGATACCTTATTTTCAAGGATGATGCACTGTCTCCAATGCCATCAGTATAGATGAATTATTTCCTATAAACACCATGAAGCAGTGTCATCTCTCTTGTGTGGTTAATGGTTTGAATGTATGTTGTTTCGTATGTGCTTACAGTTCTAGCACTCTAAATGTATTCAAATAAGTACATGTATATATTAAATATTTAAAACTGGATAAATTGATACATTTTAATGTATAACTGAATTCCTCTCATAAAGGGAAGTGTATGTGTGTGACCCAAGAGCCTGACGCAACTCTCTCTCTCAGCTAGTGTTCTGTGTCATCTGTTCGACTTGNAAGTGTATGTGTGTGACCCAAGAGCCTGACGCAACTCTCTCTCTCAGCTAGTGTTCTGTGTCATCTGTTCGACTTGCCGAGACTTACATGGTGATCGCATCGCCGGCCGACCATCTGAGCTGCCTCACAGATTCCCATGACGTCATTCGGGTCGGACGCATTCCGCTGCTAGTGTTGTGAGTGTTGGTTGTACTCTGAATTCGATGGTTTCGTTTCAGTCGGTTCGTAAGGAAGTCGTTTGCTATTCTGTTGCACTTACCAGGACAGTCTGGTATTGTACAGAATCGTTTAACCCCCCGACGCTTGTGTAACATGTAATTGCGGGGATTGGTAAGTGCTTGTAATTATTTTCCCCTTATTTTTTGTTTTTATATCTGTTCGCATGAAGGTGTAAGTATTGACCTTATCGCACCTGTACTTCTCGGCTTCGCAAGTTTTTTTTTAGACTAACGTGATCTATAGCACACGATGCTCGCACTATATACATAGGTTGTTAAAAGGTTGTGACTATTAGAATTAATAATTATTTTTTCATATCTGTTTGCATTAGCACGCTACCTTGAAAACATCCTAGGCATGAGAGACAGCTAGGAATTTCTTCGTCCTGTTGCAGATAGACAGGTAGGTGTTTTGTAGACGGATTTTATATCGCGTTGTGCATATGCGGGAAAGAATTCTTTAGGAAGGTATGAAAGCTCGGTATCTTTGTTGAGTGCTGCAAGTGATTTGATCTTTCAGTTTGCCGTGATAGCTGATAAAAATTTATTTGTCTCCTAGAACAGCATCCCATAATTTTCACAATATCTTCTCGACGAGAGAATGGAGTTCTGAGTGATGTGTGGTGGTAAGAACTGCTTTTTTTTTNATAATTTTCACAATATCTTCTCGACGAGAGAATGGAGTTCTGAGTGATGTGTGGTGGTAAGAACTGCTTTTTTTTTATAGACCTAAAAGTGAGTAGTGTGGGCAGAAGCTGTATCCTCTTCCAACACCGGTTTATTCGAAGCGATATTTTAAATAGACACGCTAATATTTACAGCTTGATGTATTCAAACNTCTCTTCCAACACCGGTTTATTCGAAGCGATATTTTAAATAGACACGCTAATATTTACAGCTTGATGTATTCAAACGAAATAAATTGCTACCTTGTACTATATAACTGAATTCATCTCGTAAAAGGACATGCATGTGTAATATGTGATTGGGATGGTTGGTAAATGTTATTAATTATTTTCCTTTTCATTTTACTTTTATATATGTTTGCATAAGTGTATAGTCTGGTTGACCTTATTGTTCCCGCACTTCACTACATACATTTCTTCGTCTAACATAATGTTCATCACACGATGCTCACGCAATATGCATTTGTTAGTAAATGTGTATAACTATTTACTTTTATAAAAAAATTTTATTCTGTTTGTCTNTGCTCACGCAATATGCATTTGTTAGTAAATGTGTATAACTATTTACTTTTATAAAAAAATTTTATTCTGTTTGTCTTAGCGCGTAGCAGTGTCGTCTCTCTTGCGTGACCAATGGTTAAAATGTGTGTTTTTGTATGTGCTTACAGTTCTGATAATGTAAATTATATGTATTCAAATAAGTACATGTATTTAAAATGTGATGAATTGTTAGTTTGTTCTGTATAACCGAATTCCTCTCGTATAGGGAAGTGCATGTGTGACTCTGCTGGTCTGCCACCCTGAAACCTGACGCAACTCTCTCTCTCGGCTAGTGTTCTGCGTCATCCGTTCCACTTGCAGAGACCTGCACGTTGTTCGTGCTGTCGGTCGGCCGTCTGGGAATGCCTTACAGATTGTCACGATGTTAGTTGGTCGCGCGAAGTCGGCCAGGTCAGATGTGTTCTGCTGCTAGTGATGTGAGTGTTGATTGTACACTGATTGCGATAATTTCGTTTCAGTCGGTTCGTAAGGAAGTCGTTTGCTATTCTGTTGAACTGAGCAGGATAATCTGGTATTGTATAGCAACTTTTAACACACATAGTACAGCACTCGATGCTTGTGTAATATGTAACTCTGCTGGTTGATAAGTGATTATAACTATTTTCCCTTTATATTTTGTTTTTATATCTGTTTGCATCGGTGTGTGTAGCAGTGTTACTCTTATCGCATCTGTGCTTCTCAGATTCGCAAACGTATTTTTTGGACTAGCGTGATGTACGGCACAAGATTCTCGTTCTCGCGCAATATATGTATATATGTGTGCATTGTCTCTTGTGCGACTAATGGTAAAAAGTCATGTTGTTTTCCGACAGGCTAAAAAAAACAGTATTTACAAGTCACGTAATGCATATCGTACTTGACATATTGTAGTAATTTTTTGCAGCTATTCCTTGTTATCATTTGTTTTTTGTCATGTCAAAGTGCATTCTAGCTTTTACTAAACTTTTTGGCATGATAGCACTACTGATATCACTATTAAGGACTGTAGCTCTATATGTAAGTTTTATAAGTTCGCTTAGGGTATATATATATATCACTTGCGACCTTTTTCTTGGTCGTTGGTGATGCCTATGTTTTGAATTTGGTGACTATATCTTAAAGGGTTTGGAAATTACACCCAACTATGCTTATAAGTACACTTAGGCTATACTTGACTCTGCGATCATTTTCGTTGTTGGGGTGATATCTATGTTATGAATTTGCTGACTGTATCTTACATGGTTCGGAAATTACATTCAATTATGCTTATAGGTGCGCTTGGGTCATACTTAACCCTGTGGTCTTTTTTGCTGTTGGAGGTGATGTCTATGTTATGAATTTGGTAGCTGTATCTTAAATTGCTCAGAAATTACACCCATATATGCTTAGTATGCCTAGAACATACTTGACCCTGACATTATTTTCGTTTTTGGGGATAATGTCTACGAATTTGGTAGTTGTATCTTAAATGGTTCGGAAAATAAAGACAACTATGCTTATAAGTATGCTTAGGTTATATTTGATCCGGCGATCATTTTTTTGTCGGGAATGATGTCTATGTTGCGAATTTGTTAGCTGTATCTTAAACTGTTTGTAAATTACAGCCAACTATGCTTATAATAGCACTTAGGGCAAAAATGACCCTGCGGTCATTTTCTTTGTCGGAGGCTTTGTCTATGTTACGAATTTGGTGCTTGTTTCTAAAATGGTTCGGAAATTATAGTCAGTTATGCTTATAGGTACGAGAATTGTCCCTGCTAGGGTGCCATGTTAAAGGTCAGAAGGAATATGATAAAACCGAGGTGGAATGATAGAGCATGAGACTCGTCCCCAGCAGGGCTCTAGTTGAAAATGGACTGGAAGGAATATGAGAAAACATAGGTGGATTGATAAAGCATAAGACTCGTCCGATGCCAGGTTTGAAGAAATATGAAAAGGAATGAGACTTGTCCCGGCCAGGACACGAGGTGAAAGGGGGCCAGAATGAATATGAGAAAACCGAGGTGTAATGATAGAGCAATAGACATGTTTCTGCTAGGGTGCTAGGTGAAAGGATGCCGTAAGGAATATGAGAAAACCGATGTGTAATGATAGAGCATTATATATGTCCCTGCTAGGAGGTCAGCACGGGAGGACTCTGAGAAAATCTCCCAAATGGAATGCAAGAGCATGAGACTACCTCCCACATGGAATTCAATAGCATTAAGTAGCAGGGACATCTGGATGGAATGCGAGAGCATGAAGTAGAGACCACGATCGATGTCGTTTTCCAGGAATGTAAGAGCATGAGATTACCTCTCACATGGAATGCACGAGCATGAAGCAGAGACGTCCGAATGCGTGAGCATGATGTAGAATTCGCGATCGACATCTTTGTCGGCCGGGAATGCGAGAGCGCGAAGTAGGGACAACTGGCAGGGGGGAATGCAAGATCATGAAGTATGAGCATCTGCAATGAACGCAAGAGCATGAAGTAGAGACATCTGGTATGTATGCAAGAGCGTGAGGTAGGACCGTTAGAATGCGAGGGCATGTAATATCTAGTAGGAAGGAATGAGATAATAATCGAATTCGGGGAGACTCGGCGAATATCCCCCTTTATTGGCATGCAAGAACATGAAATCCCCCAATCCCTCATTAGCAAACAGGAGTCACTTAGCCACATTGTGGGGTCATAGACGGAAATTGTGCGAAAAAAATTTTTTAGGGAAATTTGGAAAAAATTTTGGCAAATTCCAACGATTTTTGCCGTTTTTTAAAGAGAAAAAGGGAAATTTATGGGGAAAAGGGCAAAAATGGCGTTATCCAAGATGACCACCACTTGCTTTCTTGCCCTGCGCCCCATGTCCCTGGTGCAGAACCGGCTATTTATAACTACTAAAATTTAGGCACCATAAGACTAAAGTAACCGTCGGAAAAAAAAAAAAGCATTAATAGTGTGCGTAATATCTTGCGAATTGCAATGCTCAAACGAAAGTACTGAGTGTCCATAAATGTTTACCCTCATTACATTATATTCAAACACTTTATTGGATACTCCTACTGAAAGACGCATTGATATATGGGTGTATAAACTCGTAAGGTTTAACCTCACGGAAAACACTTAATAAACTTCAGCATGTGCACCTCCGGTAGCACGCAAAATTTTGTACCGATATTCAGCCTCACGTCACACATTCTGCAACATTTGTGGTGCAAGTCCGTCAATGGCTTCTCTGGTGCGTTTTTGCAAGGTCACAAGATCGGGAACTGCTCTTTGGTAAACAACCTCTTTCACTAACCCCTAAAGAAATTAATATAACCGTGTAATGTCCGATAACTTCTAGAGTCATGTGTTTGGGACATTTCTGCTAATCGACTCATTTGGGAATGTGTCATTCAGATGATTGCGATTGAAAAACCGAAAGAAGGGGGGCGTCTTGCTGAAAGATGATAGTCGGTTGCATTTTCTGTATTTGAGGAATGGCACAGTTTATCAACACGTCTATAGTCTTTTCACGGTAAACTGAGCACTTTTTAAAGACCTTTTAACGATCTACCTCTCGGATTACTTTGTATCTTTCAACCATATGAAAATTTATTATTGTATTGAGTGGGCCTGATCACTTTATTTATGCATCGGTTACGCAAAACCTATGAAATTATTATAAATGTACATGTTTTACTAATGTTTTCATTCTTACACTTAACAAAAATTTTAGAAAAGAGAAAAAAATGAAATTATGTCAGTATCAACAAATGTTTTCCTAACACCTGTTAGTCAACATTAAAACATGGAACTAATTTCCCTTCGTCGTTGCCAACTTTACTGAGCGCATGCCAGACATTGTGAGCCCATTAATACATCTGCAGGTAAGGGCAGTGTCAATTTTAGAAGGTTGATTTCAAAAGTGATCACTTTATCATCAACAGTCTTTGGCCACGTCTGAATTCAATGGCCAAGGGCCCTTAACTGGCTTCGTGCTCTAGGAAAGTGCATCTAGGACGCGACGTCAATAATCGGTGTTCGAAACAACTCCAGTAGTGGAGAAGAAAATACTTATTGTATCTCAAACTCAAGTTCCACGGATGTAGGACCCGTCCTACATCTGATAGACCCGGGCGAACAAGAACCTGTAGAAAAAGTGGAAACGACAGAAAAGAGAGAATGGCCGTGCTCGTGGGACCCGGTCCTCTTCGTGAGAGAAGGTTTTAACAACCTGGGAAGGAATATCAGCAAAATGCTGAGAGATCAGAGAAGAAGAGCTGTTTGAAAGGGAAAGAGAGGTCTCCATTCTGCAAAACTTAGTAAGGCAAAGTGAATCGGTAGCTCCTACAGAGAAAATTGTCACCATAATTGTCACCATTCAATGGCCGTCGAATAGGAACACCATCGACGCGGCTGTGCAAACCTGGCCCATGGGTGCTAATCCCAAGGAATCTTGGGAGCTGTACGACCAAATGGTTCGTGGCTTCCAGCTCTCACGACTCGAGGACCCGGCAACACTGATGGCAACTATTGCCCTTTTAGTTAGATCAATGGACGGGGGAGAAAATGGGCTCTTCCCCCGAATGGAGTCTGTGGACAGACTTTTCGTCGCCCAGGCAGGCCTGCCCACAGACCCAGAGGCACTCAACAGCTTGCTGAGGGAGTGTTACTAGAGGAGGGGTGAGAAGTTTGACACGTCATTAATCTATAAGGATGCCGTGTCCACAGACGGGAGGCTTACATTTGACTACAGTAAGCCCTCCACTGGGTACATTGTGGCAAGGTATTAGTCCTTCATCTCGGACGGCATATGTATTTCCAGGAAACCTGATGTCAACCCTAGCTCACGAAAAATGGAAAATGAAATGGATAACTAAAGGATAAATTACCAACGGGGTTGGAAACAAGTATGTTTGTGTGTGTGTGATGTCGGTAAGAAGGGTCTGACGAGCCAGACTGGGATCCCGACGATGCCCTGGCATGCGTGTGCTTGGCGCGATGCTGCACATGCCCAAGGCAACTCTCCCTTTCTCTGCCACAATGATCGCACCTACTGGAGGCAAGATGAACAAGAACAGGAAAGACGAGGGAAAGAAGACGGGAGTGATCAGTGTGCGGTGGCAGAGAATCGCGACGAGGCCCTTGGCAAATTGAGTGCGTCATTGCGTCAGCGGCTCAACCCGGGGAAACTCTTCCTGCCCGTCTGGATACTGGTTATGACTTGCTTCCTACCGACATCCATGAATGTGACGGTTCGGAAAGTCTGCAGTGTGGAATAGATTTATGCTCTTTGCGCTCGGTGGGCGAGGAGGCGGGNGGGGGCGAGGAGGCAGGGAACAATACTGGTTTACCGTTTGTCCCCCAAATCTTAGCCCAGTCCTCACTCGAGCGCACTGAGCCGTGTTTTGTGTTAAGGGTGTGCCGCCATGCTTAATTTCTTGTGAAGGGAGGACTCGCGCTGTTCACGTTAGGTATGTATGTTTAAATTCACTCGGTTTTTACAATTAGATTCTGTTCGGCCAGCATGGCGGATTTCAAAAAACGCAAGTTCCCGGTGTTACCCTGCAATACAAAAGAGCCGATTTAGCTATTTGTTTGTGGGAGTTCAAAGTAAAGTAGAAAATCAGTGCTCCTGGTACAACCTTTTAATAGGTATCGGCCACCAGGAGGGGAGGTTTGGTGAGGAAAACGTTGGTTCCACCGGGAACTTGTCCGAATTCACGGATAGGGCACGGATACATCCGGGAATATCCCCTTCATCCAATGGCACATGTCTCATGCTCTATATAATTTTTTTGATGCTCTACTGTTCGTTGCTGTTTGTTCACTGTTTATCTTCGCGCCTTAAAGATGGTTGACGAACGGTCTTCGAAGAAACTGAAAACTGGTATGTACTTGTATATTATAAACGGGTTTGATGTTTTCTGGCCGTTTAACCGGTTGAATCTTATATTTTTATTTGTGGAAGGGTCGGCGGATGAAACAGTTTGCTTGCAAATAAAAACGTAAACAAACACGCGGAACTCCCGTATTGGCTTCCGGTACAAACAACAGAAACTCGCACATCGATCGGTCAGTAATCGAGATACAAACGAACAAGGGTGTCCAAATTCGGAGATGCACACTTCTTCACGAAGGGGACAAGGGCTTATATTTCGCGAAGGACACAAGGGGAAGTGGATAAGGGCGCAAGGCGGTGAATTCAGACACGGCCTATAAGTATCTACACATTTCCAGTAATTGCGTATTCGAGGAAAAATAAAGGACCAATCACTATCACACACGGGTCCGAGCCACAAATTGACTTTTGGACTGTCTCGAATGTGTTCTCGTAAGGTATGTGGATTTTCTGATCCCTAGATTCTTTCGCTGTGCCTGTTCACTCCGTTGACATGAAAGGTAGCCTTATTGAAAGAAAAAAAAACACACCCTGCAAGAAATCATTATCTTCCTCGATCCGCTGTAACATGTCGTTAGCAAATCGTTCACGCATTGGAAGATCGTCCGGCTGTTGATACCGGAAAAATCTGGACTTTGAACGCATACAACTTTAGATGTTTGTATACCACTATGTGGATTATACTCCTTGGTACTTTAAGTTGGCGCGAAGCTTATCTGATTTCTGTGGTAACTTAATGAACGAGGCTTTAACCCTCTGTACAGTCATCAGAAACGGGTGGTCTGCCACTGCTTTGACCCAAACGAACCGATCCCGTTGCTAAAAGTTTGTCATCCATGACTTAACTTCACATCAGGTGGGTTCTTTCCACAGCGCGTCCTAAGCATTGGCTGCACATTAGTGAGAGATTTTATTTCTTCAAGCCCACACCACATTGAACCTTTTCCAGACTTAAGGCATTTTGATGATAAAGAGGTGAAAGCGCGCTCCTAGGGGTGAATTTTATGTACAGAACAACTGTACATAAACTTTATGAGTGCTTAAGTGTACATGCAACAAAAAACTTAAGTTAGTATCATTGGTACAGTTATAATAATCATCTGAAATCAGGGTAATAATTTATGGAAACTATGCATTTTTTCTAGTGTCAGTTGCATATTATATTGTTCTCTTTTGCGTAGTATATAAATGCATAGATTTGTTAAAACGCATTCAAACTACTCCTCTTGTATGGTATTAGCATTTTCGTTTTCATGTGACAACTATAATAGGGAGCTTGTTGCCGAAGAAACTGTCACACTTATCGAATTAGTCTTCAGTTATCCATATAAAATTTACAAACCATTTGATCACGATGGGAAGGCAGTGTCAACCCTGGGTCGGCTATGAAAATAGTCTACTTCGTGCAAACTGTTTTCAGCCTGTAGTATACAGTAATTCGAAATGTAGTTCCTCCGTGGTTTGATACTCCGGTGCCGAGCCAATGAAGGCTGACTATGCTTTGGTTGACTGCTGTAGGCGGAGTATATTGTGGCCGCTTTCTCACTGAGAAGTTCTATGAATGTGAATAAATTACAAACGGGCGAAAACAGAAGAAACAAAATTTCGAACTTTTTGCTTTTAAATATTTTTTTTCCTCGTTTCACCGTGTTAACTTTCTTTTCTCTCAGTTTTATGAAATCGTAGTGAAAGTTTTTCCTCTGGAGATNGTTCCTCGTTTCACCGTGTTAACTTTCTTTTCTCTCAGTTTTATGAAATCGTAGTGAAAGTTTTTCCTCTGGAGATGTTTCTCCAATTATAAACACAGGACAAAATTATATTCTCTGTTAACTAAAACTAAAATATTACTTTATTCCAGGTTCATTTCCCTCGCCCTACGGGGCCGCAGTGGTGTAGTGGTATGACTACTCGCCTCCCACCAAGAAGAACCGGGCNGTTCATTTCCCTCGCCCTACGGGGCCGCAGTGGTGTAGTGGTATGACTACTCGCCTCCCACCAAGAAGAACCGGGCTCGATTCCCGGCGGCGTCGCTACCGGATTTTCGGACGTGGGAATCGAACCAGACGATGTCGCTGGTCGGCGGTTCTCGGGAATCTCCAGTTTCTCCCGCCCTTGCATTCCGGCGCTGCCCCATACTCACCTTGCTTCACCCTCAAAGTCTCTCAAGACCTCGATGTTAAGAGTCGCTCAAATCTCTCCACTCCATCCTCTCCCCTTCCCAGAAATATGAAGGACACATTAAACAAAAAAGAAATATAATTATCAGTAAAATTATAAATTTCTTACATAAAAAGGTATAATAAAACAGTAAAAATAAGCAAAATAAGTTGTAAATTAGAAGTAATACAGGTGTCTACGCCTTTTTTTCTCCGGCAGTAAACTTTTATAGACGCAGTTTAATCAACGAAGAAACATCCGCCCCCACCCCATTTTTCTTTTTCTCATCAAAAATACATTTCCTTATTATCTGTTAGGCTCTGCTTCCTTTCATGTTCGTTACGAGGTGTGGTACTGTTATGTCTGGATGCAACTACGTCGAAATATTCATTGTGATCAGACTCACCGCCATCGCACGATATGCCGCAAATAGTTGACGAGCCAGAGAAACAGCTGTTAAATGCCATTAATTTTAAGTAACCAGTGATGCTAGGTGTAAATAAAGACACCATAGATATGTAATACACTTACCACTGCAATTTGTACATGTACAAGTAGCAATATTTGTTTACTTATAGTCTCCAGTATCAAAAAGTGATCTCCCCCTCCCCCCCAGGTATACAATGTTGTTCAATTAGAGGCCCGCGGGCCATATGTTGCTTGCCACTCGTCAGACTGGCCCACAGACAAAATATTGTATCAGATATTCTATTCTTCTACCTGATTATTAATACAATTGCCTAATTTTAAGCTAGTTTTAACTATCACTAGTATAATATTGTAATAAAATTATGTATTATTTCGTTTATTATATCTTCGTGCAAATAAACTGGCAACGTATGGGTGAGCCAGGGCTTTGTAATTATTTGTAAGTGGCCCGATGAGAAAACTAATCGAATAATCTTCCTACACTGAGGAGCCAAAAAAACTGGTATAGGCGTGCGTATGCAAATAACAGAGGTATGGAACCAATCAGAGTAACGCAATGCGGTCAGCAGCTAGATCGGTTACTGCTGCTACAGTGGCAGGTTATCAAGATTTAAGTGAATTTGAACGTGGTGTTATAGTCGGCACACGAGAGATGGGACATAGCATCTCCGAGGTAGCGATAACATTTGGATGTTCGCGTACGACCATTTCACGAGTGTGCCGTGAATATCGGAAATCCGGTAAAACATCACATCTTCGACATCGCTGCTTCCTGAAAAAGATCGTGAAAGAACGGGGAAAACGACGACTGACGAGAATCATTAAACGTGACAGACGTGCAAACCTTTCTCAAATTGGTTCAGATTGTATTTGTGGACTGCCCTGCAGGATTCATGGTGTGAATTGCCTCCTGGATATCTTCAGGCATTAGTCGAGTCCATGTCACGTCGTCTTGCAGCACTTCAACGTGCTCGGAGGGCCCTACACGATATTAGGCAAGTGTACCAGTTTTTTTGGCTCTTCAGTGTACGAAATAATACTAAGCAACCCATCCGCTTCACCGAGTACAGTGTGTTGAAAATATCCAACTCTGCAAATTTACTGCGTTCCCAAAGAATGTAATTTTGGGTTGTTTTAGAACACGAATTATTATTTTGGAAGACGTTACTTGAAATCTTTTGTCACTAAGGGTTTTCACATTTCGTATGCCTATTAAGGAAAACGTCACGTGGGAGGTAGTGTGATTCTGTGACGCCAGAGCTCACTGCCAACCGATTTGTAAATACTTCCAAACCATCCGCTAGATGGAACCACAGTCGTAATCCCCCCTCACACACACAGGCGGGATTTGTCATCTATTCATGGAACCACCGAGTGTAAGTGTACCCAGCCAGGTAATCCGCGTAACTCTCTAATGACTTGTCGCTTCTAGCAGATTGCTCTCTGCGATAAGAATGTGTTCGACTGTTAGCATTACTCCGACCATGTGTATGACAACACAGATGCCAGTAGGGAAGATATGCACATTTTGAAAGCCAATAATACATTTTTGTAAACCTTTCACTATTGATTACAGTGGTTAGGGGCATTCAAAATTCGTTATTTTTACGTGTATCAGATATGGCAATTATGGCAATAAAAATGCGAATTTGTTTACATATGCCGATTGTGGTGTTTACCCGAAATTCTAATATGTCAAATGGCAAGTAGTTACTTTTGAGCAAACAGGAACGAATGTGAATGCATTTTCATTCAATAATGGCAGTGTTATTTCCGGGAAATTTATCAAAAATTATATTATTTTTTACGATTTTAGTGCATAATGTCAGTACCAAAGATCTTGTTTCGTAATGATGTTATGTTAGTAAAAATATTTCCGATATAGAAATGTAGTGAAAATATTTTTTAAAAACACGGCCGGGTTTTTTAGTCTAATCATATGCTGATACAGTAGCACTTATAACGTTGTAATACGAATTTTGTTCATATTTTGATATGCATTATACATAAAATTTCCGTAAAACATTTTTTAGCAACGAATGATTTTATTTGATATACTGTACGAAAGCGCCCTACTGAACAAAATTATGCAATAAAAAAAATATTCATTCATATAACCTGCAAGTGTTACAATTTAAATTGCTAGGAATATTTAACGAGAAACCTATGTTACTTGTGTTAGTTTGAACGTACAAATATAAAGTGCTATATTTTAAATCGGTAAATGTAAGAGTAAAATAGCATTATAATATGATTATGAAAAATGTATCACTACAAACTTTTGGAGCTTTTTGTATTGAATTTAGTGTAGGGGAGACCGGGGCAAGATGACTATGTTAACAATTTTTGTTGTTTATTAATTTATTTTTAAGGATAATAAAATTAATTTTACATAAACTGTTAGAGTAGTCCTTTGCGGTATTAAATATATTACCATTTAATTTTTCAAATAAAATAAATAAAGGACAATTTTATTTTTTCATAACCTTATCAAATTGTCATCTTGCCCCAATACTGGGGCAAGATGACTTTGGCCTTGGGGCAAGATGACAACACTGAAAAAGGTTGAACATATTTTATCTTTTGAATATGTTACATGGTTTAACAAATGATAACTGTGTTTTTACATCTTACAAAGTATCAAACTAAGCATATTGCATTGTAACGTAATGCTGAAGTGTTTAGTTGTGCAGCTAACATAAGTCACAAATAAAAATGCCATTTTCATAATTGGAACATTCCTCATGCCACCACTGTTGGCATTTACAGCTTTGGATCCATTCTTCTGTTGGAGGGTCACAATATTCCTCTTCACAAGCAGGACATCTTATAACACCATCCTTTGAAGTTGATGCAACTGGACTGTTTGGCCTGGATTTTATAGACTTAGGCCTACAGGAACTTAGTTTGAGTTTTTTTACTCGGTTTTTAGCTTCACGAGTTTCTTTTCTCTGTTTTTTTTAACGTTCCTGTTCTTCCTTCTGCTTTTCCCTTTGTTCTAACATTTCTTTGACGGGTGTGCTTGTAAGAATGCTTGAGCTCAGTTTTTTGCTTTTTCTTTTTTTCTCACATTGTTTTGCTTTAGGCGATGGTTTGAAATCAAAAACACTAACAGGCTTCTTTGGTGTATCGGAATCAGCATTTGACATAAGTTCTGGTTCTTCTGGAGGGTTTATATGTTGGTTTTCTACTACCAGGGTCTGAGGACTAGCACTATTATTCTCAGTTTCATCGCCAACAACATCATGGCCAGTAGTTTTTGCAGCAGCAAAGTCATGTTTGCTAAACACAAGAGGACTATAAGGCTCGATCCCACATTCTTTAAACCCATTAACGGCATTTCCAACTGTAACTGCTTAAAAGCTCACCAATATTTTTGTCTGTGATAGCTTGTTNCGGTGCTTAAAAGCTCACCAATATTTTTGTCTGTGATAGCTTGTCCTGGATGAGTGACCATAAAGTTGTCACATGCTTGGCTATAGTAGGTTTTTAATGGGTCGAAAAATGACACATCAAGGGGCTGGAGACGATGTGAAGTGTGGGGCGGCAACCCAACCATGATGATGTTTTTCTCTCTGCAATATAAGATAGCCTCCAAAGTTAAGTGAGTTTTGTGATTGTCAATAATCAACAGAGCAGGGGATTCTTTGCTTGGTTTCACGTGAAGATAAAAGTGCTTCAAAAAAGAGGAAAAGGTGCCCTCATTGCTCCAGCCGTTATCACTACAGTGGCCTACAGTTCCTGGTGGGGCTCTCTCTACAAGTTCAGGAAGCATTCGTTTTCTGACAAAAATCAGAAAAGGTGGCAGATAAAAGCCAGTAGCGCTAATGCAACTAATTATTGTTACATTCCTTCCTCGCTCTGCTGAAGCAATTTTAGAAACCCTTCTAGATCCTGTAGGACTGACAACCATGGGTAGCTTATTAGGCACAGTAGACAGACCTGACTCATCTGCATTGTAGATTGAAGAAGCAGGGAATTTATATTTTTCCCGTTGCTCCCTTAAAATGTCGAAAGACCTGTCTACACTTGATTTATTGAAACCCATTGCTCTGGCAATCGATGTTGCTTCTGGTTTGCGTACACTAAATTTATGTTTCTTCATAAAATTAGCCAGCCAATCTTCTCCCGCCATCTTTGTATCTTTGTTGAACGGATGCGAAATACCACATTCCTCAGCAAAGTCAAAAACCAGTCTTCTACACTGTTTCTTTGTTAAGCCAAATAACATTTTGTCCATTGCTGTGAAGTAGGATTTTAAATCTTCTTGCTGTGCAGCACTGAAGACTTCTCTAAATCTCCCTCCATGAACCGGCATCTCCTGAAATAAAAATTAGCATTCTAGTGAAAAAAGTTTCAGGACTCAGATTTTACAGATTTGAATACAGACTTAATAACAGGATTTAAAACAAAAGATTATGTCAATTAATTACTAGGTTTAAATTAATATTTTTCTTAAAGCCTATTAAAATTTATATTATTTATCCTTACATTTTAATTTTTTTTCAAGCGGTGACGAAGTGTAGCTTTAGGTACGTTAAACGCATTTGCAGCTACCAAGCAGCTCATACGTCCTTCTTTAACATTTTCTAGAGCAAAGGCCATAGATTCTTTGCTGCATACTCCTCTTGAGGATTTCTTCTCATAGTGTCTAACCATATCTGAAATATAATTATATATATCATTAATAAACAATTATAATTAAGTATTAATTAACTATAAAAAAATATGCCTTTAAACTAATTAAATAAAACATTTATTAATTTAATGTATTGGTATATTGTTAACTAATACTTAATTAAGCCAACACAACAGCTCCGGCATCATAATCAGAGTTAGTTTAATAAATTCCGAAACACAGGGCAAGATGACGAGCTCGTCATCGTGCGCCCTTCATCTTGCCCCGGACTGCCTGTTAAAAAATATTCGTTTTCATTGCGATGAAGGAAGACGATTAATTGACATTTATTCATGGTAATAGGTAGTATTTAAACTAAGTTACTCATAAATATTAAAGAGAAACGAAATATCTTACCTGTATCTGTAGCAGAGCTTATTTACGCATGCATCAAAGTTATATCGTGGCAGCGGTAAACAATCAAAGCTTCACAACTAACACAAAAATGGCGATTTCAGCGTCTCTATACTATTTTTTAACGAACGGCCGACAGAAGAGCCAGTAGTGTCTGGTTTATGCTGCCACCTAGTGGAAAACTGAACAAATAAGACATTCGTCATCTTGCCCCGCTCTTCATCTCGCCCCGATCTCCCCTACGTAACACTTTGCTTTTCTTTGTGCACTATAAATCGAAAGTTTGTATTGGGGTTTAAAAGTGTATAAGTGCCTTAATTCGCCGCTAAACAAAACACGCATAAATAAATAGTATTCCTTGTAATTGTTGTTTACCTCTACTTTAAAAAATTTATTTATTTTCCCCGGGCATGGTAATGAGTAAGTAATGTAATGATTTATAATGCACGATGTACAAATTTGCTGAAGTGCAAACGGAGCTGTTATACCTCAGCAAATACGTCAGACTTGAATATATGATTTTCATTTTGGAGAACAAGAAACAGGTAACAAGAAACTTTCAAGTATGTTAACACATTTGTTCAGTAAATTACTCTTACGTTACATGAAAAGCAGGTGGTTATTTACGTAAACAGTTAAAAGAAAATTGCAAAATACAACAAACCACTCTTACACCAGCGAGAAAAAAGACCTATGCTAAATTTGCAGTGAAGAACAAAAAGCCTAACAAACCTTTTGTAGACAGAGAATTAAAAAATGTACTTAAATCAAGCGACTCTTATGAATCTGCCTAGCAAAAACTTAATATAATTTTTTTTCGCAGTTTTTGAAAGTTTAAAATGGCATTACGAAAGGCTTTGTGGAAGACTTTGGTAAGTAAGTCGTACTCGAGAACACTTGGTATTACAAGTGAGAGAGGCAAT
Organism: Clitarchus hookeri; assembly: GCA_002778355.1. NCBI lineage: Eukaryota > Metazoa > Arthropoda > Insecta > Phasmatodea > Phasmatidae > Clitarchus > Clitarchus hookeri. The sequence goes on along the minus strand of NQII01003386.1, from coordinate 254,811 downwards.
GATTGGCTACGACAAACTCATAAACTGAAAGTTTTCATAAGTTACGTAAGAAGGCAGTATTTTTATCGCATGCTAATTTTCTTCGCATAGCTCACTCTTCTTGAAGAGGTACTATTATGTGGTATGAGTTTTCTTATTTGTATTGTTATGTGTGTCAGGTGTGCACGATACCAGTGTTTATCGATATGGACGTATGTCTGCATCTATAGATACGTACGTAGACCATGTTACATGTACGTTTCCAACAAATAATATTTCCTACATAGCCATTTGACCACACCAAATAAGGTACTGAATGAGATGTAACATTTCCAGTCTTTCGAAATTTTCAAATAAGCCTGAAGGCATTTTTAAATTAGTTGTAGCGATACTTTTAAAACGTGTCTTGAATTTGGAAAGTAAAAAATTAATATGATAAAAACGTTTGTTTGTAAACAGGAAGTAAATGACAGTAGTAGGATTATGGCGAGTCGAGCACAAGGGGATGGGGAATCGGAGCCGTTTATTCACCGTCATTCCGGTCGGTCAGCGGCCATCTTGAATGTTGGTGACCTTGACCCATTACCTTTACCTTGACTCTGTGCTAGTGACCTTAAATAACCATGAACCAAAAAATTGCAGAAAAAATGCATAATCTCAAAACTTTTATAAAAAAAATTTAAAAATTAAAAATACTAAAAAATTAATTAAAGATGTACATTTAGGAGATGCAGGGATCGATGACAGGTGGATCGACTAAGCTTCCAATATGACTGGCCCTCACCAGGTCGACCAGTGTGCATCTCGTCAACCATGTTAGGTGTTGGTGACCTTGACCTTTGACCTTAACCCTTGTTACCATAAAGCCAAATTATTCTAAAAAAAATCCCAAAAAATATAAAAATTTAAAAAAAAAATTTCAATTTCAAAAATTAATTTAAAATATACTTTAAAAATGTTATTAAAAATTACTAAAAAATTTAACTATAAAACGTACATTTTCATAGGTCCCACCAAGACCGACCATCGTCAATTTTTTTATTGATTATTTAATAGGTCAATTACTCATATTCGCTTGATATTTGCCATGCCATGCTGTATCTACTGTCCGTTTATTTTTAGTATCACCCACTAGAGCACACTGGTAACATGTTTAAACCACCAGAGATATATTACTGTCGACAAGAGTGCTATTGGCATTTACCGAATGGTGACAAGGTCATGTAAATCGTCATTTTTAATTTTTTTATTTATTCTTAAATTCGAGCATTTTCATTTAAAACATTTTTATTAAAAATGTTTTTATATAAAATGTTTTTTTTTTATAAAATAAATAAAACACAATGTATTTTTTACACAAAATTTATTCAGTAAAGTATGACATGAGTAAACACAAATGCAAAGGTATATTAATTGCAATCTTCGGTGTTCGCCGCTCGATGTCCGCATCTGCAACACAGGACTTGTAGTGGGCTGGGAAACCCCACCACTTGACATACGACCATCCAGTACGTCGTTTCAGCACCTTTTCGACCAAATACACATCTGGAAACTTTTTAGGCAGGATCTCCTCGGTGTAGAAACTTTCATGGATGGGAAAATTATTCAGATCCTCGAGAAAGTAGGTCCTCAGAGCATAGTTGCGTATACATCGAACACGAAAGAGTTCGGGGCTCCAATTCCCTGTAAATCCTTTCTCGAAGATGCATTTCTGTTTGGATATGCGCACCAGGTCTCCAACTTTGGCTTTAGACTTGTATGGGTCCCTCCTTTTCACGTCAGTGTAAAATGTTCGAATAAGGGATTTGTCTTTCACTTCTTTAGTCTTCATGCTGTATCTGTAGTATTGATTTATTTTACGTTTCTTCATCAGGGTCTTGAACTTTGCATTGTAGAATTCCTTGCCCTGGTCGGTTTGTAGATTAGTCGGGATGCGTCCTTCATGCAGCACATCAACCATGACCTTGGTGACATCGTGGGCATTCTTCGACTTGGCAGGCCTGGCCCAGGCGAATTTTCTATATGCATCGATGGTGGTCAACATGTAATTGTAGCCCTTGTTGACCTGAGCACAAGGTCAGCTTGAAATAGGTCGTTCATCCCACATATCACGACCTTGCAGCGATGGTAGTTGCATCTCGCAGATGTGTGCAGTTCATTGGCAATTACCAATCGACTCATTCTATGTAGCCTCCCTCCTTCAGTTCTTCAATGATTGACATTATCTCGTAAGTGTGGGAGTAATTTCCAACCCTTTGCGGATCGAGCAGTAGTCGTAGTCTATCGACCAGCTCGTTTGGGTCGTCCCAGAATACATAGTCGGTGTTTTTGTCATCGTCTATCTTCTTCAGACCTTCGCTGCTTTTCAGTGCTAGGCCACTGAAGAGATCTGCGAGAATGTCAATTTTTTTGTGATCTTCGTCCTTATAAACACGTGTCTCCGGATTGTTATCTTGGTAAAGTGCATGCATGAGTTCGAGCAACGTCCTGTATTCCAGCAGGTCGGATTCTGTAAACTCTCTGGGCTCCTTGCGAAATAGAATTTGGTAAAGCCCGAGGGTTCCACGTGTCTTGTAATCGCTTACTTTGATGATCCCACCAGGTAAAATGTCTATTTATTTAGCACCAAGGAACCATTTATCATCATGCCTGTATACATCGTACGTTGTTTCATTATTGCGAGGTGTGTACGATCGTAGATAGCGACGAACCATAGCATTGGGTTTGAAGACCTTCTTCCATACTTTTTTCTTGTGTGACATATCCACATCCGATCCATCGTCCTGATCTGTTTGCACATCACGTTTCTGCTTTTTTCATAGGCTCAGCAGTTTCGTCAATTTCTGTCTTCACAGCTATGGGTGCTCCATCGCTCTCCCGGAGCACTTCGAGACGACGAGTAACGGGCTTAAGAATTTCTTCATTTATAAGGCCGCGCAAAATTTTAGCCCTTTTGGCGAGTAAATACTTCGAGCGAACAGATTGAATCGTCGGATGTAAGTCGCTAGCGATCTCCGGCATAGCACTGAATAAAAATAGTTACTGTTGCTCTCTTTTATAGGTTTAGTCGTGCATCTCCATCAAAAGACTTTCGATCTTTCCCAGAGATTCGCTGCAAGCATCCAATATGTCCCTACTATGGTTCTGAATATCAGTTTTTGTGGCGAGATGGGAAATCGAGGTAGCACATGTATTATTTATGGAATCTTTCAGCCCTTTCAGATTCTCTACATTTTGTGCAGATGCCACATTCAATCTGTTGGCAATTTGCCTTTGAACACTCGTAATGTGCTAGTCCAAGGCCATAATATTGTCGACGATGTCGGTTTTCACATGCTCCATCTTCGCCCCGAGCTCGGACAGACAGTTGTGAAAGAATGTGTTTTGTTCAGTCAACATACTGCGCAGTTCCGAGATGATGACAATACTAGTTTCGGTGACGAAATGTTTAGTAGCAGCATTCTCGAATCGTTCGGGTTCACCAACATTTCGAATTATTCTTCTACCAGCATCACAGGTTCCATCGTTTCTTGGTACGAGACAACCACCATCTTCATCTTTGTAAAGACGCAATTTGAGGCTACTTTGCCCAAATTTCGACATGCTGCCATTTTCGATGATCGACGATGAACTGATCGAATCCCTGTCAGCCCCTACCATTATATAGGGGCCAGTCCTTAACGATCGTCAAAACTCCATACTTGTCTTTCCAGCACAATGCACACAGGCTCTTAAAATCTGATAGCATCATGTATGTATTTTATTTATCTTCGTACACATGTCGCAAATTCATATCGTCCATGCGAAACCACGCCAACATGTTTGCATTGCGATGGAACAACTGTTTGGGTATGTGCGAATAAGTATTGCCGGGGTACACATAGTCCACCTCTGCATGCCATCACATGCTAAAGTACTCCTGGATGCACTTTTGCTTCTCGCATGCAATATCATCAAAGACAAATATCGAGTTTGGCAATGCTTCACTTGGTGGCACAACTGCATCATTATCGTTGCAAGGGAAATAACCCACATCATCCACAGCTTGCAGTACTCGTGCCAGTGGTTGGTATTTCGGTTGCTGGAGCGACATTGAGTATAGGTACACGTTCTCGAATCGAAGACCATTCTCTTTTTCCAGCAGGCTCAGTAGGATGCATATTTTCCTACAATTTTATGATCCAATGATGATGCACCTCACTGTATTCGGAAATATGCGTCCATGTCGTGATTCATGGGAGATATCTTCATCTTCAGTATGAATGTGTATGGGTAGAGTAACATCTTGCTTAATAATATGTATGTTACCACTATTATCTTGTGATGCATGTGGTGCATATTGCGGAGGATGTGGAGCAGGTGGAGCGATTGTGGAGTGATTGTGAAGCGATTGTGAAGTATGTGAAGCAGGTGAAGCAGTTTCGATGCATGTGGAGATATTGCGGAGCGATTGTGGAGAACGTGGAGCAGTTGTGGAGCATGTTGAACTATTGTACAGCGATTGTGGAGCATATGGAGCAGTTGTGGAGCATGTGGACCCATCCCCTTATGCCCGACTCGCCGTAATCCTACTACTAATGACCCTAAACAATATGGAGTTGAAATTTTTCTAGCTGATTGGAAAATAGCAGCTGCCTGGTTCGAAAGTATTGTAATGTGAAATGAAAGTATACATCACTTATTTTGTCTTTCACTAAAAAGACAACTAAGTAAGAATGAACCAGCAAGACTTTAAAGGACAAAATAATTGATCGTTTTCTAGCAACTTTGTGGGCAAGCACTGTACAATAAAAGCAGTGGTTGTGTTTGTTGAAGAATGTGTAATTTGTCAGTAAATTAACACACATTACATGTAATGTTTAAAATAAAATACACTTGCAAGATACTTTGTGAAGCTTCCGTAAAGCACTAATAAATAAAAGAAAAGACTCTGGTGATAAGTTTGGGATTGTAACCACTCGTACGTAAAATTTAAATATCGAAAAAAATTTGTTTTTATTTCGAATGTTTTGAAATATATTATCAAACACTTAATGCACAATGGAAAGCAAAATGTTGATTGTTGTCATTATTTCGATTGGAATTTTTTTTTCTTGATGTAATATAGAATTTCAACTATATTCTACATACAAACACTCACACATGGAGTTTGTTACTGTAACACAGCTGGAATGGTGCCCGTGGCCGTGCCCTGCAACAAGCATATGTAAATTTTTAAATAATTTTTTAAAATATTTTTAATAATAATTTTTTGTTAGTAATGATTTCATTATAATTTTTTACAAGTTTTTAATAAATATTTTTTAATAAATTTTAAATAATTTTTTTACAATTTTTAAAGAAATAACATTTTAATTTTAATATGTTCTTTTTTTGAACATTTTGGGGGTTTTGGGTTTTCAAGGTCAAAGGTCACTGGAGTCAAGGTCTAAGGTTAAGGTCTTTAACATCCAACACGGCGGACAATATGGCCGCCTGGGGACCAGATGACAGAGCATGAACAGCTCCCTTGCCCCAAACACGTCATAACCATTCTACTAGTCTAAGTGCAAGAGCTACCTAAGTGACACTTTAGTAAAAAAATGCTGGAATAAATCATGTATAATTACATGGAGTATGAAACTTATAATGTAGGTTATAAGACTTATTTTGGATGAAGAATAAAGGTGTTATAGTGAAATGAAGGGTCCACAGTTTGAACACCGACCCGAGTTTTGGATCATATTTAACGAACTTTCTACATGATTTTCTGTCTATTTACATGCTGTTATAAACATTTATGCAATCTCAAAAGTTGAGGTACAGTGTAGGGACCTGAGTTAAAATAAGGAATAAAGTATTCAAATTTTGTTTCTTTAAATTAATATATTAAATTCTTGTTGTATTCCCATCCTGCTCCTTTAATTTTTCTTTGGTGTATACTTTATTTTACTTATTTTATATTATACGTTTTGCAGGTGTAACGTCGTAATATTGGACCATATGCATATTTTAGTTATTTACTTGTATATGTTTTCATAAAGCATAATCTGATTTCACCGATACTATTTTTACAAGCACATTAATTATGATAATATGAATATAATTTCACTGATCGTTTAAAATTTTATTTTTATTTTACTGTAAACATATTTATATGTACACTGAAGAGCCAAAAAAACTGGCACACCTGCCTGGTTAAAAAACACCGAAGAGCCAAAAAAAACTGGTATATCTGCCTAATATCGTGCAGGGCCCCCGCAAGCATTCAACAGTGCCGCAAGACGACGTGACATGGACTCCACTAATGTCTGAAGGTATGCAGGAGGCAATTCACACCATGAATCCTGCAGGGCAGTCCACAAATCCATAGGAGTGCGAGGCGGTGGAGATCTCTTCTGAACAGCACGTTACAAGGCATTTCAGATATGCTCAATAATGTTCATGTCTGGTGATTTAGGTGGCCAATGGAAGTGTCTAAAGTCAGAAGAGTATTCTGGAGTCACTCGGTAGCAACTCTCGACGTGTGGGGTGTCACATTGTCCTGCTGGAATTGTTCACGTCCGTCGGAATGCACAATGGACATGAATGGGTGCAGGTGATCGGGCAGGATGCTTACGTATCTGTCACTTGTCAGAGTCGTGTCTAGACATATCAGGGGTCCCATTTCACGCCAGCTGCACACGCCCCATACCATGACAGAGTCACCGCCAGCTTGAACAGTCCTCTGTTGACATGTAGGGTTCATGGATTCATAAGGATGTCTCCATACCCGTACACGTCCATCCGCCCGATACAATTGGAAATGAGACTCGTCAGACCAGGCAATGTGTTTCCAGGCATCAACAGTCCAATGGCNACAGTTCAATGGCGGTGTTGGTGGGCCCAGGCGAGGCGTAAAGCTTTGTGTCGTGCAGTCAACAACGGTACACGAGTGGACCTTCAGCTCCGAAAGCCCATATAATTGATGGTCTGTTGAATAGTTCGCACGCTGGCACTTGTTGATGCCCCAGCATTGAAAGATGCGCCAAATTGAGAAAGGGTTGCAAGTCCGTCACGTTTAATGTTTCTCGTCAGTCGTCGTTTGTCCCGTTCGTTCACGATCTTTTTCCGGCCGCAGCGATGTTGAAGATTTTATGTTTTTTCATGTTCATTATCATCTATGCTGTCTTCATGATCGTCTTCACTTCTTGTTTCATCCTCAATATTAAATTTGCTTTTATTTGTAGCAGCAGTTGTATGCTCATCAGTATTTAGAGCCGACGACCGTTTATTTTGAAGTTCACAAGTACGTCTTGCAAGTGTACATTCCATACAAACCCACTTTACTGTACGATGCAGGTCACTCATTCCATCATTAACTGTCTCGTCGCAATCGTCTGTGGAATCAGTACTCCCCGATGCAGCAGGGTATCACTTGCTGGCTCTCAAAAGACGAATCGTTAAAGTTCTTGATGTCACGCCGTCTAGTGGCAGTAGTGGCGGCGTAGATAGTTGGTGTCGTTACATCTGACTCCGACAACGTGGAGCCATCTATACTACGCACAGCACAGAGTTAGAGGCGTAACATGGGGAAGGCTCTGAGTCGATGTCTCATGTGCGATTTCACAAGAGAACTGACAGTGGGTCGCCAGCCACGAGTGCATCATATTCAATATTGTGCGACACATGAGTTTATTCTGATGTTGTGATGTAGTGAAATCACATCGAGATAGGAGGCCCATGTTATAGAGCTTTCTATAAAGAATACAGTAAGACTCCTTCATACAAGAGTAAAGGAGTGGAAAGAAGTCACGTTGACCTTCGCATGATCGGTGATCCAGAACAGTGTTCAATGAACCTCCGTCCACTCGGACTGGTATAAATAAGCCTGACTCTAAGATTAGAGGGAGATTCTCTCTTCAGTCCTAGAATGAGACTGTTGATACTCTGTCAGTATATAAAGATTATTGTAATAAAAACGTCTTCGAGTGTTTTCGATTGCTTTGATCTCAAGATCATAACCTCACCCAGCAGACTTCACTAGTTACTTTTGAAAAATAGTTGCAACGCATCCGCTGCTCGGCCGACGCATCAAAAAACTGGTGTCAGGTGCGGGGTTGTTGCACTAGAAGCTGCTACATAGTTTCTGCAAGAAGGAAAGCAGAGGCGACGTGCCATTTGCTGCACCACCTCAGGCAACTAAGTGTATAGCAGCTGAGGAGATTCGAAGGAGTCTTCGAAAAGTAGACAAAGATCGGTGGTGACCCATTGAAATCAGATAGAGACAATCGAGAGAAGCAGGGGCTGTTTCGGGAAGAGAAAAGGAAGAAGAGATGGCGAGCCGTAGGACGAAGTTGCCAGCAATTTATTGCAGGGTAAGTCACACTCAGATCCCTTCCCTCAGTGTAAAATATGTGTGTATACTGAAAAGCCAGATTAATTAGACCATAAAATTATGGCTAACCAAAACGATGCAGTCGTTATTAACAGTCACTGCAGTATAGGTGACGCTTTGAAGTTAATCGGAGAACCATTCAGTTGTGACAAGGAAAAGCTTAACGAATTTATAAAATGTGGAGGCAGCATTCGAACATGTGAACTCAGAGGACTACGAGAAACTACTTAAATTCGTCAAAGTTGAAATAATGGGTGAAGCGAAAGCTAAACTTTCAGTACGTACAGCCGGACACACTTTGGATGGGGTTCGTGATATTTGAGGAGAGATTTCATTAGGCGACCATTAGACTTCTATACTTGTAAGAGGTTCGGTTTACGTCAAGGCAAAAGTGAGCCCATCGCTAGTTGGGGAAGTCGAATCGTTAATCACAGACGGATTTCAAGGAAACCGCGATGAAAGTAGTCTCGAAAGAAGAAGCAGGAGGAGCGTAAGCACAGATCAATGTTTTCTCGAAAGCGTGTTCCCTACAAGGTATAGTTGACGAAATAATTTAAATGATTGTGTGAAACAAAGGTATCAAGAGTCTATGAGATGTGGTAGAGATAGTTGTCGTAGAAGAGAGTAATTTTTTATCAGTAGATGTGTTATGTTAGAGTTGGCTTACCAACACCCCAAATTTTCCAAACTCACTTTTAGCATACGTGTTAGAGGATTAAACCACAGATTTAAGGCAAAATTTATATTTCTCGAAAACTATCTTCATATCAGTCGACTCAAGGACAAAGTAGGAAAAACGTAGTATTTTTTACATATTCTGGTTCAATTATTTCAAACAGCTGTTTTAAAACCACAAATAAAGGTTTTTGTGTTGAAACAATTTTTTTTTTTTTGCGTAAAACAGAACTAGTTACATCAAAAAACGGCCATTTTAACACAAAAATTACCGTTTTAAAGCCGAAAACTAGGTATGTTATGAAATAGTTGACTCGCCAAATCCCCAAAATTGCAGACCTCACTTTTAGCATACCTTTTAAGGGATTTAACTACAGAATTAAAACAAAATAACAAAAACTTTGATCTCAAATTTTTTTTTATATCAGTTGACACACGGTAAAGTAAAATAAAACCTTATTATTTCAACAAGAAATTCACTTCACTGCCTATTCAAAAACAAATTGAAAAATTTAATATTTTAATCAAAACATAAAAGTGAAAGTTAGCAAAGATACTACATCATTTTTCATATATAATATATATATATATATATATATATATATATGGTAATATACAATGGATAATAAAACAACTAAAAAAGTCTAAAACGCAACGAAGAAAATAATTTGTATGATTTTTACTTTAAGAAAATCAAAAGACAACAAAGATTGGAAGTGTAAAAAATGTTCAAACAAAGACCATAAAGAATATGTTGGAAAATAAAGATCTTATTGGGGAATATCATAGAATTCATCGCAAACAGTAAATTTATAATAAAAATATAATAAAGTGATACTGTATTCAAAAACATATATTGAAAAACACAATAAAACTAAATTACATAAAAACAAGCCAAAACAAATACAAACAATAAGCAAAAAGATATAGTAAAAGTCGATGAAATTTGTTTTTTAAGTGGGTAAATAATACTATGAATTTCTATATTGCTTATCCAACTTCATACCAGTATACAATTATATATACTTGAACGACAATATATATAATGTAAAGGGCCATGTATAAAATTTCATTCGACTGGTACTAAATAGTAATTTAAAAAATTTAAATATTCTGTAATTCTCTTTTTCAAATAATCATTAGTAAAATTTTTTGAATAATGTGCACTACATTACATATACTATGGTCTGAAACAGCTTTATTAAAATCAACACTTATTTTATATTAGTTTTATCTTTCACAGTCAAATTTTTTCCATACGCATACGAACAATGATGAATAATTAAAAGCAGTATCCTTAAAAAGAAAGAATATTATTCATTAGAATTCAGTACTTGTTTATAATAAATTTCTGTATTTCGGTTAATCGTATCAGTTTTTGACCTAGAATTTCTAAGGTCATTAGGTCAGATATATTTTACGACAAAATTCTTCGTNATTAGGTCAGATATATTTTACGACAAAATTCTTCGTCAACGTCTAATTCCAATTTTCTTTACAAAAAATGTCATTCCTTCCGTTCTTAACATAAATATTTCTTACGTCACAATGGTCAAACATAGAAGAATGAACATCTCTCTTTGTTAATCTCAATTGTTTGTGAACATAGGCATCATTACGGAAAGAAAATTCATCACCTACAGGTGTATCGATTTACATTATTCTGTTACAAATATTTAAATTCCCCAAATCTAATCTGTAAGAGGAAAGGTTTTTCTCTCAAAGATCTCAATATTTTGTATTTCATTTATATTGAAAAAATTATTTTGAATATAAATGGAAAGAATGAAAGTTCCAGCAATACAAATATCTAGATTAAAATTACTAATAGAAAAGTACCATAGTTATAAGAAAACACATTTTATTTAATTTAGTGTACTCCGTGGATTCCTATATATGGCAAGGACATACGGAATATGGAGCATGCCAGTTTTACATAAACATAATATGTATAATAGATGATACAGTTCTCAACTATGGAATACCGAGTCTATACAATCATACTTAAGTAAAATTGCATTACAAGACATAAAGACTTTGTAAACTAGCACGAAAAGCATACATATGTAAACTCAATTAATTTAAATATTATTATTTAGATTAACCCATTCTTTAATTAAGGAAGTCATACAATTAAAATATATAATGAACAGTTTTTACATATCAATAATATAATTGAGAATTAATTAATTTACCTCTTCTCAAAAAATTTTGTAATTTAATAAAAAGCATTATCTAAATTAAATTTTTTTAATGTAAAATTTTTTCCCCCGTTTCTTTATTGATTTTTTAAATTTAATTTGGCAATTTGTTAAATAATTTAATTCCAGTGAAATATACACCTTTTTCTATCATTTTAAAATTATGACTTTACATGTGAAGGTCTTCTTTGTTTCTAGTATTATATGTGTGCATATTACAATTTTTGTCAAAAGAATCTGAATTATTTACTACAAACATTATTATGGAATAGATGTATTGGCAAGTAAAAGTCATAATGCTTAACTTTTTAAACAAGGGTTGACATGTATCATACTTTTTTGCACCCGCAATAATTCTAACTGCTCTTTTTTGAAGACGAAATATATGCATATTTCATGGTGAAGACGCCCAGTACACGATTCCAAAATACATTACCGAGTGGAAGTATGCGTAATAAACCTGTTTTATATGGAAAATGAAGTGACAATATACTGTAAATTTTGTAGTGCAAAACAAGCTGCACTTAATTTAGGAATAATATTATTTGTATGTATATTTCGATTTAGGTGATTATCAATTTGTAAGCCTAAAAATGTTGTTGATTTACATTATTTTATGGTGTCATTTCCATATTTAATCTGTGTATTTTAATAATTTTGCTTGTTGGAAAGAAATTTTATGAAATCTGTTTTATCTGTTTTTAGAGTAAGATTATTAGCTGAAAACCAGTCGTTAAGTTTATTATAAACATTATTTATAGTTTGCATGAGGGTTTGTTCATCCTCATTAAAAAATAAAATAGTGGTGTCATCTGAAAAAAGGACAGCTGACTTCGTTAGATATGGATACCGGCAAATAATTAATATATATCAAAAACAACGGTGGTTCAAGAATGGAACTCTGCGGAACACCGTGTTTAATGAAACCCTTTTTGGAAAACTGACTTTAACACAATCTGGTTTAGAGATTATTACGTGTTGGTATCTATGGCATAAAAAAGAAGAGAACCATGATAATGCTTTACTCTGGACACAATAAAAAGTTAATTTATCTATTAGAATATTGTGATCAACGCAATCAAAAGCTTTCATTAGGTCACAAAATATTCCAGCCACTTTTTCTTTATTAGCATTTGCTGTAAGAATATAAGTGTTTACATTAAATATAGTTTCATTAACTGATTTTCCCGCTCGAAAACCAAATTGAGAATTAGTACAAAACTGATTATGTTCGAAGTAGTGCAAGAGTCTGTTATATACGAGTTTTTCTAAAAAATTTTCAAAGGTAGAAATAAGATAAATGGGTCTAAAATTAGATGGAGAGCTCTTATCATTCTCTTAATTTAATGTATTTACTATTGTGACTTCAGTCGCTCTGTGCATATAACAGTTTCAAATGAACAATTAAACACGTGGCTAAGTGGAGCAGAGGATAAATCTATACAGTTCTTTAAAATTATGCTATTTATCTCATCAAATCCTGATGATGCTTTCGGTGTTAGCGAAGAAAGTATTTTACTAATTTCTATTGGATTAGTGGGATATATGCCAAAGTAAAGTAAACACTGTTACTTTTCCTGGGAAAACACTTATTTAACAACATTATGGGAGCTCTTCTTTATTTTTATGTTTTGTTAAAGAATCATCCATTGTTAAAAAATAATTGTTTAATATATTTGCTTCCTCAGCCGGATTATGAACATGTATATTATTTTGTTTTAGTGTAATAGAGGAATTATTTACCTGTGACTTTCCCATTTGGATTTTTATTATTTTCCATGAAAACTTAACTTTATTTGTTAATTTTGATACCATATTTTGAAAGTGTTTTTGATAATAACTTTTCTTAATAGTTTACAGTAGTTTTTGTAGCAGTCTACAATTTTGTTGTCCCTAGATGTTATTTGTAATAAATATAGCTCTCTTTTCCTTTTACATGAGATTTTAATCCGTTCGTCAACCAATTATTTTGATTACAGTCTTTTATGCAAACGAGTTTCATTGGAAAGTTTTGTTCACAAATTCGGCAGAAATTCGAGTGACAAATATCAAATGTAGCATTTACATCTTGACAATTGTATACTTCATCGCAGCTTTCTTTTTATAAACAGTTGTTGTAAATTTGTATTTGTCATATAGCTGATTATTTTACACTCAGGTTTTTCGTTTAAATTATTTATTTCAAGTGGAAGATTAAATAACCAGATTGACGTTGATTATAAAATAAATAAGAATAAGGGTCTTCCTTCAATACATGAATTACAAAATATTGTTAGGAAAGTAGAGGAAGTAGCTGAATAAAATAAAAACCTGATAATATTAGTACCTGTTACGATAAAAATTTATATTATACATAAATATCAAAGGAAACTTCAATCGAAAGAGAATTATTCCCAAATAACAGCTCTCCTTATAGAGAAAAAAGAGAACGTTAAAAAAATTTACTACGAATTCTAAAATATCTACTATATAAAAATAAGTCGGGTTTTCCTTCCTGACGCTATAACTCCAGAACGCACGAACCGATTTNAAACAAAATGTTGCATAAAACGAAGCCATCTGGTGGCGAAACGGAGTTCGCCGGGTTTGCTAGTATATATATAAAATTAAACCATTGAAAGAGTGTACCATTAACCTCGGCAAATAAATATCTTGAAGTTTTAATGCGAATAATGAAAAATATTGTTTAAGAGGAGGTGGACAACATTTTTACTTTGGTGCCACCAAAGTAAGTATTAATTAATAATAAATCATTAGTCAATATTAGAGAGTATGAATTAACAATAGGAATTTCTAATTTGTTAACAAAAATTAACTTAAGGAAATTGAAAATAAATTTACTGATGAAGATTATAATAATTATACTAAAATTGTTTGATCAAAAAATAAAAAATTTCCAGGAACATGGACCTAAATAAGTAAATTGCAATTAAATGTGGACATATATTGTTACGCACTCACTGCTTTGCATTCCACGCGAGCGAATGGAGGTGAATGACAGTAGTTATATGATGGCGGCGGCGGCAAGTCAATGGAATGTTTTGATTTACAGGCGCATGCTAAACCAAGAGACACATATATATTACCAAAACGCGAGCCGATACGATAATCCATTTGCGGAACGCGCTGCTGACCCTGGTTGTATTGAGTTTCTGTATTTATTTATCTGAAGAATGTTCTAGTGGTTTGCTGCCCTAGTTTCCCTAAACGTGACTCGCGGCGCATCTAACTTTCCAGGTCAAGGTCAGATGAGGCCTGCAAAACCCACGGCATTGCATGCAAAAAATCACAAAAATATAGAATCTAGACACGAAGCCAATATAATTTTACAAAAAAAGCAAAATAAATTATTTTGTTAAAGGTACTCGTATTGATGAAGAAGTTGTTTCAGCGATTGTTGCTTGAAGTATGTTTACGGAGATAATAAAGTAATAATAAAATAAGCAAAATCCATATTAATAGTTATATATATATATGAATATTAAAAAAACCATAGCTTTCGATATATCAATTCATTAACTAAAAGAATTGGATATTCGTAAATATTTAAAAGATCATCATCTCCACAAGTAAAATAGAAATCAGGGGAAGCCAAATTAACATTGTCATCGCCTACAATAATAAAGGTAATCACTGAAAAGAGAGGAAGTGCACAACATCAAAAGAGATTTTTACCATTTTTGTTTCCAACGTTAAGTGAATTAGGTGCTTTAGCGGGCGGTGTATGTGCTATGTATACAATTCAGTAGAACAAACCAAAAAGAATAAAAATAAATAAGAAGAACAACAAAGACATAACTAAGCTATGGAAAATAATTCAGTTGGCGAATGAGTTGCTGCAAAGTGGATTTGATACCCTTATCTAAATTGATACTAAACATTATGTAAAAAATTAAAAATGTAACCTTTTAAATGTGTTTATATATTAAAGATGAATTACCGAATAAAATGAGCACAAATGAATATGCTATCATAAACTTACACATTTTATCAAATCCTGGCACCCATTGGGTTTATTATAAAACTACTAATGATGTTTACTACTTTGATTCATTAATTCAGTACTTGATAAATAAAAAATAATAAGTTATTACGATAATGACAGAATACAGAACCCTGATTCAGTTATCTATGGACATTTATGTTTAATAGTATATTTTCTGAAGGATTAAGTTTTTCCAGGGCAATTTTTCTTTTATTAAATTATGTATTATTTAGGAAACAATTGATAGAATCTTTAAATAAAAGTTTTAAGTATAATCAAAATGTTAATCGGTTGTGGGTCCAGCAGCAGCACCATCATCTGATGCACCATACCGGTGCCATCGACTTCTTCGGCTGTGATACCTGTGCTATTTTCGATGGAGTCGACCACTCCTCCAGAAGAACTGAAAACACCAACCAGTTCCTCTTGCAACTGTACTAACTGTATCTTTGACTGTATTATCCGGTTATTCAGCTGTGACATTTTAGGCAGAATTCGAGTCATCGGCTGAAGCACCAGAGAAAATGTTTTGCTGCAGCTATAACGGCAAGGTTTTTTAGTATCTACACACATGGCACGACAGCATGAAATTCATGGCTGTGAGACGCATCCGAACCGAATTAAGTATCTGTGCTTAAGGTGTTGGTCACTTTTCTAAGCAATGGCACTTTCTGCAAACATGTAAGATCGATGCTTTGTTCTGTAAGAGAGAGTGCCTACAACCTCCATCGTCGGCGTGACAGATGATGGTAACATAATTTCGATCTTGTGACCACTCTGCCACCATCGCGTATTGCCAGTATGAATGCCGAGTCCACAAACTCGTCACCAGGTGCAACAAACACTTTGTCGGCACGTTCCACATAAACACCACCATCCTCAGTTCCTGCGCCTTCCAACAGGATGATGGCCGAAACATCTGGGTCCACCAATGTATCATCTACAGTACTTTCGGCGACATACCAGTGTCGCTCTTGCTGCACGGACTTTTCATTCAAGCTCACCGCATGTCGACTCGAGCTTTATGAGTGTGCGAAGTCTTGGTTTCGTGTTAACAAATCTCTGTAAGTGATATGCTTTGCAAGGATGTACACTTTACATCAGTGGTTCCTAACCTTGGGGTAATTACCCCCTGGGGGGTTAAACCGTCTTTCCTGAGGTGTAACGAGCAAGATGTTTAGCTAAGGCTATTTAGTGCGGTGCCACTCAGTGAGCATTAACGGGACGGTGGCGTCGTGATTCATTCAAACTTCCCGCGGTTTCGAGAACTAGTATGAAGTGCGACGCGATGCACTGGCCGCCTCCCGCGCTCAGTCACTCACTTCGCTTCCCCCCGCGCTTGTACTTACCCCTGCACGTCACCGCTTTTGTTTTCTTCGTTCGTTCAGTCAGTCGAGTAATCAATTACATCGAGTGCAGACGCGTTCACTTCACGCCGGATGAGACAGGCCAACCAGTAGTACGCTCTGCACGTGAATTAAGTTTCGAAAACGCAGCTAATCAAGTAAGTAGGTATATATAAAATAAGTATAGTATATTAAGCTTAAGGCACAAGTATACATAAGTCTTAAATATTTTTAAATATCACTCTTGATTTCAGAAACCATGCCACCTACAAAAAAGCGATCATACCAAGAAGCTTATCTGCAATGGGGTTTCACTCAAATGATTGTTCAAGGAATCGAAAAACCTCAATGTGTGCTATGCAATAATGTGTTTAGTTCGGAGAGAATGAAGCCAAGCAAATTAAAAGATCACCTTGAAAGAAGTCATTCAGGCTTCACGGAGAAAGATCTCGATTTTTTTAAAAGAAAACAATGTATTCTAAAATCTTCGCGCATAGTTTCAACGGGCACTTTTTTTCAATCAAATGAAACTGGACGGGAGGCTTCTTATCGAATAGCTCTCCACATTGCAGAGAACAAAATCCTCACGCCATAGGTGAGGAACTTAACAAACCCTCTTGGCTGTACGCAGTGAAGCTAGTTCTTGGAGAGCAACACGTGGGTAAGATAAATCAAATATCGCTTTCTAGCAACACTATCAAAAGTCTCATGGAAGAGATGAGCATGGATATTTTGGTCACAGTGCTCACTGAAATAAAGTCCAGCCCCTACTCTGCGCTTCTGTTAGATGAGTCAACAGATTTTGCATCTTGTTCCCAATTGATTGTATATGTTCGGTATATACGAAATGACCGATTACAAGCAGAATACTTATTTTCAAAATCACTAAGCACCACTGCTCGTGGAGAAGATGTGTTCCAAACTTTGAAAAAGTTTATAGAGGACAACGAACTCCAATGGTCGAAGTTGATCGGCGTTTGCACAGATGGTGCACCATCTATAATGGGGTTCGCTCATGATTCCAAACATTGGTAAAGACAGTTGCTCCCCATGCCACGTTCAGTCACTGCATTAAACGTCGTTATGCTTTGGCAGTAAAAACACTTCCACCTGATTTGATGAACGTATTCTCTGACATTGTAAAAATTGTCAATCATATCAGAGATAGTGCGACAAACACAAGAATTTTTAAAGTTCTATGCCAAGAAGTTGGGGCCAAATTTGACGTGCTTGTGTTTCACACGGAATCACGCTGGTTATCGCGGGGTAGAGTGTTGCACTTGGTACTTGAACACCGAGAAGATATCGCCTTATTTCTGGAAAGAATCAAAACAGCCAAAGAGAGAGAACTTCACATGAAAATAACAGACAAAATATTTATTGCAAAGCTTGCGTACCTCGCAGATTTTTTCGGAGAAATAAATATGCTTAACCTGTATCTACAAGGGAACATGGTCAATGTTTTGACAGCTCAAGATAAAGTTGCCAGTTTTGTCTGAATACTTCAGCTCTACCAACGCAGGGTTGAGGTTGAGGATGTATCAATGTTCACAGAATTAGCCACGCTGCTCATGTGAAATGATGAAAAATGCACATTCACAAATAACATCACTCAACACATATCTTCCTTGATTAATTCCATCAATAACTATTTTTTCCCGATTTAGGAAATCGTCAAACANGGCACGCTGCTCATGTGAAATGATGAAAAATGCACATTCACAAATGACATCACTCAACACATATCTTCCTTGATTAATTCCATCAATAACTATTTTTTCCCGATTTAGGAAATCGTCAAACAAATGCTTGGGTTTCGAGACCTTTTTCACTGTACGAAGCTATTTTCTCAGATGGCGATATACCCGCTAAAGTATAATTCCTTGGCCTGCACGAAGACAAGACATTGAAGGTGGATTTTGAAAGCCACGAGCTATCAACGTTTTGGGCAAAAGTTGCTGGGGAATACCCTATTATTGCTGTTAGAGCTCTTAAAATATTAATCCCTTTCGCTACTACTTATAGACGTGAAAGTAGATTTTCAACGATGGTGGCCATGAAGACAAAAGCAAGGAACAGATTGAATGTTGAACACGACTTGCGATGTGCCCTGGCAAAAACAAAGTCAAATATTAAGAAAATTTTACAAAAAAAAGCAATACCAACCGTCCTATTGACTTTTTGCACGTATTTTTTACTTCCAACTTACTTTATATTAAGGTGCATTTTTTTTGTTAATAAATGTGGAAATATTTTAATTTATTTGTTTTCATAAAAAAGGGTAAAGACAACTTTCTACAATTTTCTAGGGTAATGGTCTCAAAAAGGGTGGGAACCACTGCTTTACATAGACGAACATGAATATATTTTTATTATTTTTTATTTTTTGTGTAGTAATGCACATTTAAATAAATAAAAACAAACATAATTTAAATATTTAATTTGTTATTTTAGTCCTATTTTATAACAACACTGCTGTAAAACAAACTGGTTTCATTAATAAAACTGTGAAGCAGGCATATTTTTTAAAATATGAGATAATAAACTTCCTTAGGTTGGCTGCAAAAATTTCGGCATAGCTAATTAAAAGTAATATAAAGTATGACTATATAAAATGCAATATGGCAGTGGAAAAAGGTACATCATTAATTTTCTTTTTCAATCTTCACAGCTGTTGTGGTAAAGTGTAAATATACATTAATACAAATTTGTAATTCGAATTTGTATTGAAATGCATGCCCGATACATAACAGTGTATACTTAAACTTTTAAAGATTTGCAAACATAATGTAAAATAAATTTTATTTTTTGTGCTTCGCCAAATCCTAGACGTCGGATGGGTCCTCGATTCCACATCCCGAAATACAGTTTGTGGGGGTTGCAGTGGAGCAGGTAGAATGGGATATGGAGGTAGTAGGGAGGTCGATTCAACTGTAAGAGGTCGTGGGGAGAGGAGGGAGATTTTGGCAGTCGGCAGTGAGGGGAGGTAGAGGATGGTGTTGAGGTGTGATGGTGGAGAGTGCGTGAGGGAAATTGAGGGTGGCATGTCTATGGGACTGGAGAGGGAGATCATTGGTGTGGTGGAAGTAGAGGATGGGTTTGAGCGAAACCGAATGACTTATTATACTTTAGTGAATACAAGGGCCCTGCTTTTTGGCAGGGGTAGGGGGATCATATATTTTTCGCGAGCTCTGCATAGTTTTTAAAATAACATGTATTTCGTGTACAGCGTTTACGAACACCCTACACACGCCCTCCAAACTCTCGCCGCCTGCCGCGCCACCCAAGTAGTTCACCAATTGCCGCACGAAGCAGNGGAGATCATTGGTGTGGTGGAAGTAGAGGATGGGTTTGAGCGAAACCGAATGACTTATTATACTTTAGTGAATACATGGGCCCTGCTTTTTGGCAGGGGTAGGGGGATCATATATATTGGTCTGTTTGTCGTGAAGATGTTTAGTACTATACCGATGCTCGGGACAGCAAAAGTCGTGACATTTTAACTGGCTTGCTCATTTTTGTCACAGTAAAAAGAAAAAAAAGTTGTTGAATGGGTGATGGGTTGTGGTGTGTGGGCTAGGGGAGCGGGGAGATGGAGGTCATAGTAGTAATGGTGAGGGGGTGTATTTAGTGAGGTATCGATGGTGGGGGAAGAGGGAGGAGGCATAGCTATGTAATACAATATTGAGGTCCTGTGCTTGTGTTACATAATGGTTGCGACTTCACAATCGTATTCTTCTTCAAAAGACGAGTCCAGTGATAGGTAACACTTTATACTTAAATATTTAATGTTTTTATATTTAAAAATAATTTAAATTTAATTATAATTATTTAAATGAAAAATTTTGTTGTCATTATAGCTTGGCTGTTCATTGCAGCTGATGTTTCAACAACTTTTGAGGATCTTCAGCTGCATTGAGCAGTGATTATTNCTAGGCCCGACCACTTGGTGGGGTGTTGGACCACTTGGCATTCAGGCCATTGGGGCCCAAGACAGGAATTTCCTGGAGAAGAAATGCTATGTAAGGTAATGGTCGTATCCGATGACAGCCTGTTGATCACTCTGCGGTTGGCTTTGGTGAGTCCGGCGGCTGTTATGACAAAAGGGCATTCCTTTTAGGACTTCAGATTCTCCGGAAAATGACGAAGACAACCCTTCAGAGCCCACCGCACCTCCCTTCCGGGGGTGATTCGGCGTGACGGTCGGATACAGGAAACTCATGAGTGCCATGGAAATTAAGTGGGAGCACTGGGCAATCAGGTGAGCCCCATCAGTGGTTCTCACTGGTGTACTGATCAATAGTGGTTGGACTCGTACTGGCAGTGGTTGACTCCGCATGGTGGAGGACGCTCGGAGAGATTCCCCCTCTTTTTGAAGAGCCGGGCGGTGAGCAGGCACCTGCTCTGGTAGCGTCCTGAGATGACGTCAGGGGTGTGGGTAGTGCTCCGGCTAGACCACACGCTTGGTAAACTGAGTACTAGGATCTTAGGCGTTGTGGTAGGACATGCTCGGTGCGATCGTGATCCCTTTTCCCCGCCGACTGGGCGGCCGGGGTGTGGAATGGCTGTAATGGCTAAGAGCACCTCGTTGAAAAATAAGAGCATGGCTGTGATGGCCGTGTATCATACTTATATATAGTCATTGATAGGTAATTTGACGTATTCGAAACAAACAACGTGCCATTTACAAAATCCTGTATCAGCTGATGCACGAACGAACAAAAGTTAATGTTATGTTTGCTATTCTGAGTGCACTGCCGACGCACATTAGACCAGCCGAAAATATACGGGATAAGAAAGAGTTCCTAGGTTAATTAATACATTTTATTGTACGTGGTCATATAACAGCGGTTTTTAGTGTTAGAAACTAAACTTCGTGCTAAAGTAGAAATGTATAGATGTTCAGAATTAAAAGCACGTTAAAACTATCTGTATAAAAGTGAAACGTAATTCTTTCACGTCTTAATCGCCCCTCTCCAACGCCGCTTTCATATCATGCTTGATATTAATTCCAAAAGCATACAGAAATATTGAATATTATTGTTGAATTATTTTTTGTAATAATTTAACGAAATATATTTTAAATTCGTGTCGTTCCGAGCCGGTAATAGAAGAACAGTCAACTTGAAAAATACGCTATCTATTGAGAAAAATAAGACGCTCAGACTTCGCTCCGGACAGGATGTGCGCGCTACCTATTGCATTTTTCCTGAAGCCCTACCAGCAACAAAAAAAAAGTGTTCCATGTGCGACATATATCAATTTATGAACAGATACCAATAGTTTTATTTTTCGCGAGCTCTGCATAGTTTTTAAAGTAACATATATTTCGTGTACAGCGTACCCTACACACGCCCTCCAAACTCTCGCCGCCTGCCGCGCCACCCAAGTAGTTCACCAATTGCCGCACGAAGCAGCACCTCCTGGACGCGCTGACTCGTCGCATCAAAGCCTTCACTTGACGCACAAGTTGATGGCGAATGGATACATAAACGAAAAGTAAACATTGGCGCGGCGATCGTTAACTGTCAAGAATGTGGCCTTCATATATGAGATGGAATATACCTCGCCCTCTATAGCACTCGTGCACTCTTAGTTCGTTCAACATTCGCCGCACTTCGTCAGATGGCTATCACAGACTGTCGTGGTGAGTCGCCCCACACCGCGCCGAGACTGGCCGTGCGTAATACAGATAACAACGGCGCCCACCACAGGAGTCGGCGCGTAGCAGCAATATGTTAGCTGTGAAGGCGGACTCACACTTGTGTAGATATCGTCAACCAGACTGAGCAGAGTGAGTAAACTTCAGCTCAGACATTCACACGTATCTATAACTTCTGTGTTTTCTGAATACCCATAACTTCAAGCTTTATTTGGTTTTTCCCATCAACTGTTGGGGACGAATATTTCAATTTCTTAGAAGTTATTTTCATCTAAAGGATACTATGATTTCTGTGAATGATTTTCGTTTTCTTATCTCTGAGTAGTTTCTTCGTTCCATGATGAAAACTTGTATGTAATAAACGTGTACATATAAGAAAGTATTTCATTTTAATTATTTAAAAATTTTAATTGTTAATCCAAAAAATAGTTTATAATAGTTATTCCGCTAATTCTGATCATTTTGTGACTTGGAGATAAAATGGCATTTCAACTATGCCACTATTTTTCACGGCACGATTCATAGTCATCGTGTACTTGTCATGTAGGAAGCATCCTCGACGTGTAGACCTGTACGAAACGGTAATATTTTATTTCATGTCACGAATAAAATATAACTTACTGTATTTATTTAAATATTATAATAGTAACTAAAAATTGTGTTTTTGTTTTGCTNGTCACGAATAAAATATAACTTACTGTATTTATTTAAATATTATAATAGTAACTAAAAATTGTGTTTTTGTTTTGCTTTAAATGTGTTTAAGAAATGAAAACTAATTTACTTAACTGTACGTGTTCTATGTAGACGGCTTGCGCACGCTGAATTAATCATATCCTAATACATTGTCTTCGATGGCAGCCATTTTGGTCGCCTTGCACACCACGCACAGAATTGTGAGTAATATTGTGCGACCAAATTAACAAACGATCCCGTGAGGGGAAGGCGCAGCTCTTCCACTCCTCGCGCGACGCACGGCGGGGAAGACAAGTACAGTCAGTAGAAACTACTACGGACCGTCTGCGACACATTCGGGAATGTCAAAAACGGTAGTGTGGTTTTCCTATCGTTTATCACATGGCATACAAGCTATAAATGGTTTAATTCTCCCCGAGTGTACAGATTCATCACAGAGACATTTTCTNGTTTAATTCTCCCCGAGTGTACAGATTCATCACAGAGACATTTTCTACTTTGTGCATTCGAGGCTAATAAGAATTTTATATCAAAATATCATTTTAAATTTTCAGTGAATAAAGGTAGATTTTCTGGAGTGACAGGAAAACACCTCTTCCTGGTGTTAAGCAATAAATACGAGAGGGCAAGCTACAAATNTGTAGATTTTCTGGAGTGACAGGAAAACACCTCTTCCTGGTGTTAAGCAATAAATACGAGAGGGCAAGCTACAAATCTAAAGCATTATGAAATATATGCCGAGTAAACATTAATTTGAATTCATTTGACGCATCTACAAAAATTATTCGCAGTTAATATTATCTTGTATTAATAATAAATTGCGTACAAAGTACACACAATCTCTATTTTTATCCCTTGTTATCATTTTTATTTTAAAATTAAGCTGTTTTAAAATGCACAAACTGCCTTTGTATGCAAATACGATTCAAAATGTTTCCTAAAAATGGTACAAACATTTTATTGGGGCTAAAATAATCGATAGGAGCAAAACTGGAACCACAGTAACATGATTGAAACTGTTACCACAAGGAAACCGATATTAATAAACGCAAACCTTCTCAGAAATGTTGCGTGAAATCCGTCTTCAAAAAGAGTGAATTGTTTTACATAATAAAACGCCTTAAGAGACGCAACTTTAAAACAAGCATATTATGTTACACATCACTCCAAGCACCAGTAAAACTTTACATGTTCACTGTTAACCAAATCGCCGTCGTTTGAAATATGCTGTTTGCTATGCAAGTTCTTCGACTCGTGGAAGTGCACCACACAGCTGCTATCGCGGCAACTATCGCTTTCACTGTCACTATCGCTGTCCCCGCCCACACTTAGTACAAATGTTTCTATTTCTTTTTCCATGCAACGATAGTTTTACCAATATTCTGCTTCTTATCTTGTTGCATTTCACACAACTGATTTTCAGGCTTCTCTGAAATACTCTTTGTAACCCCTTCTGCCAACGCTTTTATCTGGTCGGCTCTTTGCGATGCATTTTTATCAGTTACAACAGGGGTTCCCAAACTTAATCAGTTCGCGGCGCACTTACAGGTTTAGTACATTGTCCCGATGCCCTACTCAAAATATGTGTACAATTACGTTAATCAGGCCCAGAAATGAAAACAACTGTTTAGTAACCAATACTAAACTTTAGTTAAACCTCGCAATGTGAGAGTTGTATATAAGGATCACATATTTATTAAAGTTAACACACAAGAACATATTAAAATTGACAGAAAAATATTATAATACAGTAACAAATGGTGAGAACCTTCAATGGCAAGTTAGTCAATGTGACGGGTGAGCTTGCTGATCTCCACACATTTTTTCAAATCGTGGAATAAGGCTTGATACTGCTACTCTCATTTCTTGCTCCACATTGATTTTTGAGCGATATTTGCTCTTTATTACAGCTACAGCTGAAAATCCGGCTTCGCATAAATAGGACGTT
>NQII01003386.1:182341-224701 GCA_002778355.1 Clitarchus hookeri | reverse complement strand
GTTTCATTTCTGTCATGCTCGGGGATGACGGTCACCTACGGGTCCCAGCTGGAAAGACAGTCACTCGGAGGGTGTTGCCTTGCCCTGGGTGCACTCCCCACACGCCATTTATTTATTTTTCCACGTTCATTACCCCTTACTCATCCAAACTCTTCACCCCAACCAGTAAATCCAATTCAGGCATCACTCTACAATTCGCCCACTTACTACCCACCTCTTCATGCGTGTCAGAACGCTAAATAACCGGCACGCCCTCCTTCAATACACTGAAACCATTCACCCAAAAGCAAAGGTCCAACTCGCCCATCATCTTTTCTGATCAGCCCGTAAGTACCACAAGGTCGGAAGGGCTACACTACAAATACACAGTAAATTATAACACAAATTGGGTGGTAAATGGCCCCTCACGGAGCCTGAACTACCCCCGCTCTGAACTTCGGCATTGAAGAAAAGCGGCGGCGGTGTTCGCTTTACATGCACGCAGACTGTACAGTAGATATCGGCGGCACTGTTTCTGTTGCTTCCCTGTGATTGGCTCGCTAGACATTCCACGCCTCCTTCCTATCTCCTTTAGCAAGGTCAAAACCCGCGACCGCATTCTTTCCAGATATTTTGTTGACGTTGCCGAGTTATGTCGGCGTTATCAGCGCGGCAGAAAGTTGAGACCGGCTCAACTTTTTCGGCCAGATAACGCGAATAACGCAGCAGCAGCGAGAAGCTCTCTGATTGGCTGTTGGTGCCATCTGCTCTGTCTGGTCTCTGCGAATGTGTGGCTCCATTGTAAGACTACTAATGCGGCCTGCGTACTCTGCTCTGACTTATGTCACGATATACGTAAGCACTTAGCAATATCTGAACGCTGAAATTACAATGAGAACCCCCTCACTGGTTGAAGATCCAGTCATGCCTGAAATGTCAGTGAAGTGTACAAGACAAACCCACTCTCAACAAAGACTTAATCACTACACAGATTTGTTCGTAACGTTTTATTTTGAAGAAATTCATTATTCACTTCAATTTTTTTCTTTGCCAAGACATATTCGGTGGCAATGCGATCGTAGTACTTTACCCCGCCATGACATAATACAGAGAAGCCTTACGACGGGACTATAAATAAATTATTCATGTCACCCAAGTTAACATGGGGAACTGGGGTGATCTCACATGGGGCGCGAAGTAAAAAGGTCTGGGTAAATTAAATTAACCGTGGTAATTTATATTGGTGTGACAAAAGATTGAATCCCAAAATGGCCTATATATGTAGTTCTGTTGGAATGCATGATGGCGTTGGTAAATAAATCATTTCTTCAAACATTTCGCCATCAGTAGGTATATAGTAAAACACAAATCGGAAATAGATCAAAAAAGAATTTCGATCCAAAAAGGAGCAATAACTAGAAGATTCTGGCTATGTACATTGAATTTAGTCCTGCTTTGCTAGGAACTTACGTTTGAATAAATGTCCTATGCATGCTTTGGATTCTTTTCTTGGTCAGTATCGTTCACATTTGCCGTACTTTTACATCTCGGACGGTGTTATGGTATGCTTCGTACCAATTTTAAATCCTGTTGTGCGACATTACACCTGAAAACCTGCGTCGTTCCAAATTTTTTCATTTTAAGTTGTATCCAGGGTACTGGTTTGTGGAGTCGCGTTTGTTGCGGCACACTTTATTGTGCTAAAAGAATGCTCAGCAGCAAAAAAAAAAAGTTGTGAGACTGAAGAATATGTATAATAAAATTCTTCAAAACTGCTTGTAATAACTAAAATATCATATAAGTCTATATGTCGTGTACAAGAATGCGCTAGCCACCGTAAAGCAGTGCTCAAGGGAGCAGATAAAGAACAAACAACTGAAATACATCCTTACATCCCCCCTTCCCCCTCTTCAACTGCCGTGACCAATTAAACGGCTTGCTGTCGGTGAAAGCCAGCACCGCCACAGTCGCATATCCTTCGATGCAACCGCCTCGCCCAGGACAGTCAAACAAACACAGTGACTCTGTGGGTTGTGTTCACGTATCGTCTCCACACACGCACGACGTTGTCTGCTGCCGACTGAGGTGGAGAATACTGTATGTCCTAGGCTGCTCTTTATTATTGTGATACCTTGCGATACACCAGTTCAGAGCCTTGCGCTNCCGTGACCCTGTGGGTTGTGTTCGCGTGTCCACACACGCACGACGTTGTCTGCTGCCGACTGAGGTGGAGAATACTGTATGTCCTAGGCTGCTCTTTATTATTGTGATACCTTGCGATACACCAGTTCAGAGCCTTGCGCTTAGCGGTGATGGCATACTTTATGCATGTTGCAGTGTCGCCCTTGTTGCTCCTGCGCTTCTCGGCCTAAAATGCGACAAATGGTTCCAGGTAAGGCGGTCCNGGCCTGCGTACTCTGCTCTGACTTATGTCACGATATACGTAAGCACTTAGCAATATCTGAACGCTGAAATTACAATTAGAACCCCCTCACTGGTTGAAGGTCCAGTCATGCCTGAAATGTCAGTGAAGTGTAGAAGACAAACCCACTCTCAACAAAGACTTAATCACTACACAGATTTGTTCGTAACGTTTTATTTTGAAGAAATTCATTCTTCACTTCAATTTTTTTCTTTGCCAAGACATATTCGGTGGCAATGCGATCGTAGTGCTTTTTTACCCCGCCATGACATCATACAGAGAAGCCTTACGACGGGACTATAAATAAATTATTCATGTCACCCAAGTTAACATGGGGAACTGGGGTGATCTCACATGGGGCGCGAAGTAAAAAGGTCTGGGTAAATTTAATTTACAGTGGTAATTTATATTGGTGTGACAAAAGATTGAATCCCAAAATGGCCTATATATGTAGTTATGTTGGAATGCATGATGGCGTTGGTAAATAAAACATTTCTTAAAACATTTCGCCATCAGTAGGTATATAGCAAAACACAAATCGGAAATATATCAAAAAAGAATTTCTATCCAAAAAGGAGCAATAACTAGAAGATCCTGGCTATGTACATTGAATTTAGTCCTGCTCTGCTAGGAACTCACGTTTGAATAAATGTCCTATGCATGCTTTGGATTCTTTTCTTAGTCAGTATCGTTCACATTTGCCGTACTTTTACATCTCGGACGGTGTTATGGTATGCTTCGTACCAATTTTAAATCCTGTTGTGCGACATTACACCTGAAAACCTGCGTCGTTCTAAATTTTTTCATTTTAAGTTGTATCCAGGGTACTGGTTTGTGGAGTCGCGTTTGTTGCGGCACACTTTATTGTGCTAAAAGAATGCTCAGCAGCAAAAAAAAAAAGTTGTGAGACTGAAGAATATGTATAATAAAATTCTTCAAAACTGCTTGTAATAACTAAAATATCATATAAGTCTATATGTCGTGTACAAGAATGCGCTAGCCGCCGTAAAGCAGTGCTCAAGGGAGCAGATAAAGAAAAAACAACTGAAATACATCCTTACATCCCCCCTTCCCCCTCGTCAACTGCCGTGACCAATTAAACGGCTTGCTGTCGGTGAAAGCCAGCACCGCCACAGTCGCATATCCTTCGATGCAACCGCCTCGCCCAGGACAGTCAAACAAACACAGTGACTCTGTGGGTTGTGTTCACGTATCGTCTCCACACACGCACGACGTTGTCTGCTGCCGACTGAGGTGGAGAATACTGTATGTCCTAGGCTGCTCTTTATTATTGTGATACCTTGCGATACACCAGTTCAGAGCCTTGCGCTTAGCGGTGATGGCATACTTTATGCGTGTTGCAGTGTCGCCCTTGTTGCTCCTGCGCTTCTCGGCCTAAAATGCGACAAATGGTTCCAGGTAAGGCGGTCCNATGTTGCAGTGTCGCCCTTGTTGCTCCTGCGCTTCTCGGCCTAAAATGCGACAAATGGTTCCAGGTAAGGCGGTCCCCTTAACTTTGACAAAGATGCTTCTCATAATAGTGGAAAAGAGGGCAAATCGCCACGCATCTCCTCCCCCAGGTAGGTAGTGAACTCTCGGTCCCTCGCAGTCTCCAACGTCATTAATACCCTTTCACGACACGAAGAGTGGCGGGCTCCTTGTGAAAGCAATGGAGGCACCATGCACCGAGAAGAAACGCCAGCTTGGACCGGAACCAGAGAGGAGCGTGAAAGGACACTAATGCCTCGGGCATTCACTCCCCTGGAGAGCAAAATATGTCTCCCGGGGATCTTTGAACCGAAATAACAGCCAGGTAGTGCTAAGAGAGGATGTGCTTGAGGCGCAGAGATCTTTTCAGTGTTCANATCTTTGAACCGAAATAACAGCCAGGTAGTGCTAAGAGAGGATGTGCTTGAGGCGCAGAGATCTTTTCAGTGTTCAGGGCGCGCCCGACCCCCATATGCCGCGATACTGTAACATAAGTAAAGTCTGCTCTAAGAGAGGATGAAAGAACTCCTGATGTAAAAAGGCTGTTTTTTCTGCTAACATGGGAGACATCCTAGATGTATCCGTTTCTGTACCACATCCTTCGCTTTAGTTTTGTTATGGTACATNTCTGCTAACATGGGAGACATCCTAGATGTATCCGTTTCTGTACCACATCCTTCGCTTTAGTTTTGTTATGGTACATTCAAGGTATCTTCATACTGTTTTAAACAAACCTTTGAAAAATTATTCAAAAGAAACCTTTTTTTTAAATAAACCATATATACATCACAAATATTAAAAATTATTATTAACACAAAAATGCTACATTTCTGATGAACTGGAACTTTCACTTATAAATTATTCACAAATGATAATATTTCATTCGTAATCGTTGTGAACAAAAAACTGCGAGAGCAGTGCTGTATTGGCAACAACCAGTAAGAAATATTCTGCATGTAAATTGTTATTACATTGAGTTCTGATACGCTATTTGTAAAGCAAACGTTTCTTACATAAATATGTACACTGAAGCGCCAAAAAACTGGTACACCTGCCTCATATCGTGTAGGGCCCCCGCGAGCACGCAGAAGTGCCGCAAGACGACGTGGCATGGACTCGACTAATGTCTGAAGGTATGCAGGAGGCAATTCACACCATGAATCCTGCAGGGCAGTCCACAAATCCATAGGAGTGCGAGGCGGTGGAGATCTCTTCTGAACAGCACGTTGCAAGGCATCCCAGATATGCTCAATAATGTTCATGTCTGGTGATTTAGGTGGCCAATGGAAGTGTCTAAATTCAGAATAGTGTTCTGGAGCCACTCGGTAGCAACTCTCAACGTGTAGGGTGTCGCATTGTCCTGCTGGAATTATCCACGTCCGTCGGAATGCACAATGGACATGAATGGGTGCAGGTGATCGGACAGTATGCTTACGTATCTGTCAACTGTCAGAGTTGTATCTAGACGTAACAGGGGTCCCATTTCACGTCAACTGCACATGCCCATACCATTACAGAGCCTCCACCAGCTTGAACAGTCCCCTGTTGACATGTAGGGTCCACGGATTCATGAGGATGTTTCCATACCCGTACACGTCCAACCACCGGATACAATTGGAAACGAGACTCGTCAGACCAGGCAACGTGTTTCCAGTCATCAACAGTCCAATGGCGGTGTTGGAGGGCCCAGGTGAGGCGTAAAGTTTTGTGTCGTGCAGTCAACAACGGTACACGAGTAGGCCTTCGGCTCCGAAAGCCCATATCAATGATGGTCCGTTGAATAGTTCGCACTCTGGCACTTGTTGATGCCCCAGCATTGAAATCTGCGCCAATTTGAGAAAGGGTTGCACTTCTGTCGCGTTTTAATGATTCTCATCAGTCGTCGTTTGTCCCGTTCGTTCACGATCTTTGACTCTGGTCTGCTGTCAGAGTCAGCGACTTGTGAGGCATTGCGCGAATTGTCTGGTTATCACCTCCATCGACGCAACTCAATGTGCTATGAACCTTCTAGCCAGGTATTATGCTGTTTAAGCTGCGGTTTGCCTTGCCTTTGTGTCGGTAGTCTTGAATAGTCATTAGTGCTGTGTGCGTGAGACGCAGTAGGAGAGTCGGGAGACGACGGCGCAGTGTAGTGTGCGGGAGAGCAGAGATAGGGGCTGTGTTCTATCTCAGTGCAATGTGCCCTTGATCACTTTTCCTTGATCCCTTCCCTTTTNGGACTATCGGGAGAGCAGAGATAGGGGCTGTGTTCTATCTCAGTGCAATGTGCCCTTGATCACTTTTCCTTGATCCCTTCCCTTTTTATCGAGCCCTTGTTCCCTTCATAACAAATATTCGTTAGTGAATTCGGTCGCCTGTGTTCGTTTCCACATCTAGTTTTATTCTGTCGAATTCCGCTCTATGCAATTTAATTTGTCTTTTTGACGCTTGCAAGTGATTTCCACGGCCGTGAGGAGTTGTAAACATTAAAAAAACACAAACAAATTAAATATTTCAAACAGTTGCGCATCGGAAAACTATATATTACTCGAGAAGCACAAGTTGTTCGTGTCCTTGCCTGAAGGGGACATTCTAGGGTGCATAATGTGCCTTTGTTGTGAATTCGCACAGCGACATGTGAAGTCACATCCGGAATGCACTTTTCAAGGGCACGAAGACAGGTAAGGGCCCTTAGATGGTGAGTTCCAACATTGCCTGGGACTGACCGGCTAGACTGTAAGAAAGTGGGACTTGCTAATGAGTGACAAATATTTGGAGTTATGTAAATGTATGGTAGTGCACATTTTGATCATATATTTGTTATTAGTGAGTGATGGTGAAATAGCTGTTGGAGGATAAAGAGAGTGATTAGTACTATGATTAATTGGAATGATCATAATACTTGCGCTCACTGATATGAATAGTAAGTTTCAATAGTAGGTATAGGCGTATGTATTTTTGTAGATAATAGCTGTAGGCCTATATATTATTACAAAATTGTAAATTAATTAGGAAACTATATTTAGTTATTATATTAAGACTTCAATCCCTCGCGAAGCTGGATTATCCCTAAGCTATTTGTAACAATATTTTTGGGGCGTATTGAATATACGAATCAAGGTAAACTGAGCACTTTTAAAAGCGCTACTTAATATATACTGGAATGCACGTTGTGTATTCGTCCGCGTTATGTAAAATTAACACGGTGGTGGGTCTCATCACTTCATTCATGCTTCGGTCAAGTGAAACTGTGAAATTATTAGAAAAACTGTTTGGAGGCCCACTAGCACGTGCTACCACTCCGCAATCAAGGGGTCCGCCCACCTGGAACTATTTTCTGAGCTCGAGGCCGAGAAGCATGAGAGCGGTAAGGGCGACTTTGCCTCGCGCATCAAGAACGCCATCGCCACTAAGCGCACGGCTCTGAACTGGGTGCAGTGCTCTCGTAATGCTGCGTTTATCTAAGGGACTTTCAGCAGTGACCATATCATTTTATTGGTGGCAAGTCTGTGGCAAAAGTTCAATGCAGGGTCATTGAGTATTTCGTATGTATC
Organism: Clitarchus hookeri; assembly: GCA_002778355.1. NCBI lineage: Eukaryota > Metazoa > Arthropoda > Insecta > Phasmatodea > Phasmatidae > Clitarchus > Clitarchus hookeri. The sequence goes on along the minus strand of NQII01003386.1, from coordinate 217,279 downwards.
TGAAGGGTATATTTTCGGATACAGCGCTTTGAAAAAGCAGGTTCTAGTTATGATGAAGTGCTCAAAACTGTGTTTATAATGTGCATGACGTCTTAAAAGCACTCAACAAGCCTCGTCTGAAGTAGTGTGTGTTATTTTCGTAGATCAGGACATTGGACGCGCGTTTGATAGCAGGGAAAAAATTAACACTTTGTTTAGCCATAGCCATAGCATCAGTTTTGCCAACCTTCAAGCCGTAACCATCCCAAGTATTTAAGAATTAAAATCGCATTTTAATTATAAGTAACGAATTCAAACTCATTATTTTTGCTGCAGCTAGTAAAATTGGTAACGACGGAGGGAAAGTAGTTCCGTGTCTTCCGTCGAAATAAAAGTGTTGAGTAAACATTTGTGATAACTTAAATTATTTATTTCGCTTTCTGTTTTTTAATGCATCCAAGTGTAAAAATTAGCAGATTTGTAAAATATTTACTTTCCCCAACGACCACCGCACAATATAGTTTACAACCTTCGGCTGACCTGGTTCACAATGCGCAGTCCGCAGTCGAACTCATATACATGTATTCACAACGTGCAGTTGGCAGTCGTGCAATCCGCAGTCCAGGAGTCAGATGGTTCAACTTCATCTTCAGCTGCTCGACTGCCGAATGCCGGAAGATTTCAACCAATCATACGCTGCTCTCGTGATAACGTAAGGTAAACAGGCCTGATACCGCATAAGAAAGTCCGGATATATCATCGTTGCCCATTATTACGTGTCAAAACAGATTAATGCTTCATGTTGTCTACAAAATCTGAAATACATGTTTTATCATTTGACCAATTACATTGTTAATGAATTAAACCGGTTATTACCTTCTAGTTAGGTATGGATATGGGCTAGATATCACGTATTTTTTTGTGTTTCTTTACTTCCAAAATTAACCACCAGTGTTTACAAATATTATTTGAGAAACTACACGGCAGAGCATGTGCCGCACATTCCAAATTATATCCAACTGCGGACAGCCGACTCCGGAATGCTGACTGCCGACTGCACATTGCAAATCAGGCCTGTCGACACTTATACGTGCCACATCATCACAGAATGCCTGCCTTAGTAGAAAAAATTGAAGGACCGAATACACCACCGACTTCTAGAGAAAGTATCTTTTTTCTATTGAAATTATATTCACTTGTCTGGTAAAAGTTGTTTCTAAATAGTTTTTTTTTTTTTTCAAAAGTATGATCACAAGGTAGTTAAATGCAAATACGGATTTTCGCAAATCACATATTTGGTTCCCAGGTTAAGGTCATTTTTACCACGATAGTAGCTAGAAATAGCCGGTTCTGCTGCAGGGTATGGAGGATGGGGACGAGGGACGGGCCGACCGCCATCTTGGATGATGTCACGAGGCTACCTCCTGCTCTGTCATTCTTCGCCAGCAGCACTCATCTTGAATTTCCATTTTTCCCTCCTGCTCCATCACTCCACCTCAGCACATCATGCTCTTGCATTCTGTTTGGGGAGTTTTCTCATATACCTGCCAGTCTCTCTTGTCTCCCACATTCTATCCCTCGGTTTTTTTGCATATGCTTCCTGTTCTCCCCCTCGCCACCGCCCCAGGGGTTTCTCACAGTTCTCTCATTCTCGCGCTCTCTCGTCTCCACGTTCTCCCAGTCTCCTTCCTACCTCTCTCGCCTGTCCTATGTCTCGCCGTCACCCACTTCATATCTCCCTCTCCCATTTCCCTCCCCTGGGGTTTTCCCATACGCCCCCCTCTCTCGTTCCCCACCCCTAGGTGTTTTCAGAGTCCTCTGGTATCCTTCCTGCCTCTCTCGTTCATTCTAGCCCTCCGGCTGGTTTTCTTAGATTCCATCCACCCCTCTCGCTTACTTCTCACCACCTCTCCTGTCCTCCACCTCTGGAGTTTTCTCAAAGTCCTACCGGTCTCCTTCCTACCTCCCATGTCATATCCACCTCTCCCGTCTCGTGCCCCTTGCCTCTAGAGTTTTTTCAAAATCCTCCCGATATCCTTTAATGTTCTCATGCTATCTCATTCCCTCATACCTCTCGTCTCTTGGGAGGGTTTCCTCAGAGTCCTTCCGATCGCCTTTCTACCTCTCTCTCGTCTCCCACGTTCTATCCCTCGGGTGTTTTCTCAGAATCCTCCCGGACTCCTCCATACCTCCCACATCCTATCCCCCTATCACATCTCCCACCCTGGAGTTTCTTCAGAGTCCTCCTAATCTCATATATTGTTATAACGCTCACTTACTCCTTCCTACCTCTCGTCCCTTAGGAGGGTTTCCTCAGAGTCCTCTCGGTCTCCTAGCTGCATCGCTTTCTATACCTCGGGGGGTTTTTCATATTCACCCACCCCGCTATCTTGCTTCCCGCGCCTTTCTACATCACCGCCACCAATCGGCCACCGTAGGCCGATTGGTGGTGGTGATGGAGGGGGGAGGTGTGGAATGTGGGGAGGTATTCTCATTATCTTGCATTCCATGAGAGTGGTTTCCTCAGAGTCCTTCTCAGATCTTTAATTCCCTCACTCGTCACCAGAAAGTGTTCCAAGTGCTACAGGTCGCAGCTAGGAGCGCCGGTATCAGCATGGCCATTCTTGTGTGTGTTGGTTCGCCATGTGTTTAAAAGATATTTATAAAAAAAATACCGGCTTATAAGCATAGTTAGCTGTAATTTCCGAACCATTTAAGATATAGTCAACAAATTTAACATAGGCACCGCCCCTGAAAACGAAAAGGGCCGCAGGGTCAAGTATGTCCAAAGTCCACTTATAAGCACAGTTGGCTGTAATTTCTGAATCGTTTAAGATATAGTCACCAAATGCATATCATAAGCATCACCCCCGACAACGAAGAGGGTCGCAGGGTCAACTAGGCTCTAGGACTACTTATAAGCATAGAAGGCTGTGATTTCCGAACACTTTAATATATAGTCACTAAATTCTTAGCATAGTCATTACCTCCGACAATGTAAAGGGCTGCAGGGTTAAGTATGGACTAAGCCTACTTACAAGCATAATTGCCTATAATTAATACCCTTTAAGATATAGTCACCAAATTCATAACATAGGCATCGGCCCTGACAACTAAAATGGCCATAGGGTCAAGTTTACCCTAAGCGCACTTATAAGCATAGTTGGCTGTAATTTGCGAACTGTTAAAGGTACAGACATCAAATTCATAACATAGGCATAATCCCCGACAACATAAAGAGCTACAGGATCAAGCATGCCCTAAGCCTACTTATAAGCATAATTGCATGTAATTTCCGAACCATTTTAGATATAGTCAACAAACTCATAACATAGGCATCACCTTCGACAAAGAAAAGGACAGCAGGGTCAAGTATGCCTTAAATACACTTATAAGCATAGGTGACTGTAATTTCCGATCCGTTTAAAATAAGACACCAAATTTATAACATAGTCATCAACATCGACAACGAAATGGAGCCGAAGACCACACTCCTTCCTTGTCACCACTTAACGCTCTTGCATTCCTTGTGGGGAGGTATTCTTATACTCTTGCATTCAGTGTGAATGATTTTCTCAGAGTCCTCCCGGCCTCCTTTATTGTCTCATTCCTTCCCTGTCGTCACTTCATGCTCATACATTTGGCATTCCTAGCTCACAGTGACTTTGACCCTACTTCATGCTCTTACATTTTTCACACCCCTTTCTTATTCCCTCTTCATGCTCTTACATTTTTCACACTCCTTCCTTATCCCGACTTCATGCTCTTGTATTCCATGTGGAAGGTTTCTCATGCTCATGTGGGTGGTTTTCTCAGAGTCCTCCTGGTCACCTTCCTACCTCCCACCATGGGGTTTCCTCAAATTCATTTCTACCTCTCGTCCCATAGGAGGGTTTTCTCAGATTATGTCTGGTCACCTTCCTACCTCTAACTCTCGTCTCCCATTTTCTGTCTCTCGGGGGTTTTCTCAGCGTCCTCCTAGACTCCTTCCTAACCCCACTTTTGTCAGTCTCATACTTGTAAGCATAGTTGGATGTAATTTCCGAACCGTTTAAGATACAGCTACCAAATTCATAACATAGACATCACACAAGAGAAGTAAAATGAATGCAAGGTCACATATGCCCAAAGTACCCTTATAAGCATAGTTGACCATAATTGTTGAACCATTCAAGATATAGTTACGAAATTCGTAACATAGACAACACCCCCGACAACAAAAAATGAATGCTGGGTCAAATATGCTCTAAGCATACATATAATCAAAGTTGGGTGTAATTTCCGAACAATTAAAGATACAGTTACCAAATTCGTAACATCGACATCACCTCCGACAACAAAAATGGTTGCAGGTAAAAGTATAGCCTAAGCGCACTTATAAGCATAGATGGCTTAAATTTTGGAACTATTTAAGATATAGTTACAAAATTCGAAACATAGACATCACCTCCGATAAGGAAAATGACCGCAGGGTTATATATGTCATATGCACACTTATAATCATATTTGGCTGTCATTTCCAACCATTTAAGATGTATTCACCAAATTCGTAACATAGGCATCACTCCCGGCAAGGAAAATGACCACAGGGTCAAGTATGTCCTAAATGTAGTTATAAGCATAGTTGACAGAGTCAAATATGCCCTAAACATACTTATAAGCGCAGCTTGGTGTAATTTCCGAACCATTTAAGATAAAGACATAACATTCATAACATAGACATCACCACCGATAAACAAAAGGGTCGCAGGGTCAAGTAAGGCCCAAGCGCACTTATAAGCATAGCTGACTATAATTTTCGAACCTTCTAAAATACAGACATCAAATTCATAACATAGACATCTTCCCCAACAACGAAAATGGCTTAAGCACGCTTATAAGCATAGTTGGCTGTAATTTCCGAACCATTTAAGTTAGAGCGACGAAATTCGTAACATATATATCACCCCGGTAGCGAAAAGGGTCGCAAAGTTAAGTAGGCCCTAAGCCTACTTGTAAGCATAGTTTACTGTAATTTCCGTAGAATATGAGATACAGTCGCCAAATTTATAACACAGACATCGCCCCCGACAACGAAAAGGACCGCAAGTGAAAGTATGCCTTAAATACAATTATAAGTAGAGTTGGTTATAATTTCCAAATTGTTAAAAAATATATTCATCAAATTCGTAACATGGGCATCACCCCCAGCAACGAAAATGACCTCAGAGTCAAGTATGCACTAAAGAAAATTATAAGCATAGTTGACTGTAATTTCTAAACAATTTAAGATACATTCACCAATTTCAAAACATAGGCAACACCCCCGACGATGGAAAATGATGCAAGTGCCATGTATGCCCTAAGCCCACTTATAAAAAACTCGATGGAGCAACAGTCCATAATAGTGATATCAATGTTGATATCATGCCAAGAAGTTTAGTAAAAGCTAGAATGTATGCTGACATGAGAAAGAAAGAATGATTACAAGGACCAACCACAAAAATGACTACAATACGTCAAGTGCAATACGCATTACGTGACATGTAAAGACTGTCTTCCTTAGTTTGTCACAAAACAGCATATATTTGAACCATTAGTTTCGCAAGAGAAAAGTCACTGCTACGCGCTGATGCAAACAGATTATTAAAATAATAAGAAAAACAAATGGTCACAAGCATTTAACAACCTATGTATATTACGCGAGCATCTTGCGACGCACATCATGTTAGTCGAAAAAAAAAATACTTTTGCATAGCCGAGCAGAAATTCAGTTATACAGTACAAGGTAACAATTTATTTTTTTGTTTTGATACATCAAGTTGTAAATATTAGCACGTATATTTAAAATGTCGTTTCGAATAAACTGATGTTGGTAGAAGATATTGCTTCTGCCAACCGTACTCACTTTTAGGTTATAAAAAAACAGTTTGTACCACCACACATGTCCTCAGAACTTCATTCTCTCGTCGAGAAGACATTGTGAAGACAATAGGATGCTTTTCTTGTGGTCAGAAAATTTGTATCAGCTATCATGGTAAACGGAAAGATCAAATCACTTGCAGCACTCGACAAAGATACCGAGCTTGCATACCTGCCTAACGAATTCCTTCTCGCATATGCACAACACGAAATAAAATCCATCTACAACCACCTACCTGTCTAACTGCAACAGGACAAAGAGAGTTTTGGATGTCTCCCATGCCTAGAGTAGTTTTAAGGTAGTGCTACCATTACAGACGCAACACATCCCATGAGCTGATGTAAGACACATCGGGAACAAGCAGCAGCATCAAAAGAAAAACAAGGCATTTCCAACACTCAAAGACAGAGATAAAGAATTTGAGAGGTTTAATTGACAACTTCGCAGGTTAGACAGTGAACGACCTGATAAGGTAACATATTTAAGTTCAGCAACCATGCTGAAGTTTGTACCACACAGCCAGCAGTCATCTACTGGGGCAGCCCGAGATGAACAACGCAAATTAGCATGTAGTGCGAACAGTATACAAAAGAGCATCATGTAAAAACGGACGTAATTTCGTTGGCAAGCGTGGTGGTGGAAATCAGATCATTGGGACTACATTTATCTGCTACAAACGTGTGCTCTGCTTCAGTATGAAGACGGAATCAATGGTTGGCATCGTCAACAGGTTTTTAAGGCCTGAAGACCAGCACACCCTCCATCCTCCCGCACTGTAACTGTACTCTGATGAGTAAGACAGTGAACGGCACTTTCTCCTCTTGTTCTCTTCGAGCCATTCACTTTTCTTTATGCTGTTACTCGGTATTCGACCGGTTTTCTCGTTTAAAAACCTGTCCTCCTCACCAATCAAAGATACTCCGACTTTCTTTTTATGAAGCATTTACCTGAGTACCCCATTATGGGTCATCAGAAATTTGTTCTCTTTGCCATGTGTCATAATCTTCTCGTCTTATTCCTATTTTAGTGGCAAATTCATTCCACAACTTGTTGAGAATATAATTTGTCATAATATTTTCCATGTCTAAGAGAATGCCTTTTTCTTATATTTTCTCATTGAGTCAGTTCCTGATGTCTTCAGTTTTCAAGCAGTCCATGATGACATGCTGTACGGAAACATCCACTCCACAAACATCACACAGTGGAGATTGCACCAGTCGAAGGCTGTGCAGCTTTGCTTTGAAATTCCCATGGCCAGTGTACAATTGCATANGTGGAGATTGCACCAGTCGAAGGCTGTGCAGCTTTGCTTTGAAATTCCCATGGCCAGTGTACAATTGCATACTATAGTGGTTTATGCATATCCATTTACAATTCACTCGTCTGTATATCTACCCTTTTCAGATGTGTCCCATCTGTCTTGCCACTGGTCCATGATTTCATCCATTATTTCAGATTTGATTTCTTTAGACAGCCCTGCGACTCGAGCTCTCTCCACCGTGAGTCCTCTGTACTTGACCAATAGGTATATCGGTAGTACGCCAACCACGACAGGGAGCGACTCATTGGGGAATGTTTTATATGCCTTTGCAGCGGTCAGCAGTGCCACCCTCTGAGCACTTATGAGCTTCCTCTTATGCCAGGACAATTCGGCCCTATGGAACCACATAACACCTCCGTATGTTACAATACCTTCAAATACTGCTCGATATATTGTCCTGGGCGTTGAGTAACTCAGGCCCCAACTTGTATTTTCAATCCTCTTGAGTTTCTGAAAAACCACAATGGCATTCCGAGAAACATACTCCACATGTTTGAAGAAGCTCATTTTGTCACCCATGGTGACTCCCAGGTACTTGAACTCGTGCATGTTTCCAATTGTACTCCCCCCGAAGCGCACCGTCGGCAATCTCTTGAACTTCCCTTTCAGGAGCATAGTCTTTATTTTATCCATGGAGAAATTCAATTTGCTGTACTCGCCCAGGTTTGTATCTTCTCCATTATTTCTGCTGCCTTGATTTCCAGCACTGGCATCGTCAACAGCAAGGAGCCCTGAAGAGTCGCTACAAGCATTACGATATCAATGTTACTAATACTTTTAGCACAAGTTGTAATGCACGTCGACGTGAAAATTGCCATTGCACGTTCAGCCTAGCATACAAGGCAATCCACTGCGATAACTGAGATGCTGTGTTTACCTACAGTGATGTCCTGTATAAACATAACAAGAAGTGCAAAGACAATGTTTGTCGTTCATGCGGACGCATGTGCATGTATTGCGGCAAGACATTAAGTAACCACACCAGTGCCAAATATCATGAAGATAGTAACAGTTAATTTGCAATCGTCATAATGCCTACCCATATGATAACTGCTGTGCTGTATATGCGAATAAGTGTGGCTTGAATGCTCGCAGCAAAAATTGTCCTGCCAAAACAGCCGCCATAAATGTTTTGCTTGAATGAAGTATTTGTTGAGAATGTATCAAATATGATTATGTATTCTTATTATGTCATGTATGTAAATAAAGGTAAAGTGTAGAAAATGTGTTATTCATTTATCTTAACCCACGTTAATATTAGGATCACCTCCATCACTAAAAAAAAATTTACCAGATTTTGTCTAAGTCTGAAAGAGAATGAATATTTTTTTTCTATATTGTCAAGTATNTCACTAAAAAAAAATTTACCAGATTTTGTCTAAGTCTGAAAGAGAATGAATATTTTTTTTCTATATTGTCAAGTATCTAACTCAGTTCCCTATCGGCGACTGCTTGAGCAACACACAGAAATGCTCTCGCCATCTTCGTTTCTCCAGTCGACCGCTAGAGTGCACGCCCATCAACTGCTAGGGTCGCTGTGGTCTTCAGCCGTCTTCGTTTCTCCTGTCACCTGTCAGAGAGACGCCAACATTGTTTGCGTTACCGATGGCAGTCGCTAGGAGCACTCGTTTCAACATTTATGGCCGAATTGCGACGNTCACTAAAAAAAAATTTACCAGATTTTGTCTAAGTCTGAAAGAGAATGAATATTTTTTTTCTATATTGTCAAGTATTTAACTCAGTTCCCTATCGGCGACTGCTTGAGCAATACACAGAAATGCTCTCGCCATCTTCGATTCTCCAGTCGACCGCTAGAGTGCACGCCCATCAACTGCTAGGGTCGCTGTGGTCTTCAGCCGTCTTCGTTTCTCCTGTCACCTGTCAGAGAAACGCCAACATTGTTTGCGTTACCGATGGCAGTCGCTAGGAGCACTCGTTTCAACATTTATGGCCGAATTGCGACGNGACGCCAACATTGTTTGCGTTACCGATGGCAGTCGCTAGGAGCACTCGTTTCAACATTTATGGCCGAATTGCGACGTGCAGCATCCAGAACACTCACCTATACATACAGTATTCGGTGCAAGTAGCGCAAAAAAAAATACGCATGAGGTATCGATTCAACTAACAATGAGAGCTGCAGCACGATGATTTCGATAACACAATGAGACTACAGTAGCGTGGTTCGACTGCGAGGGATAAAGGTCACAATAAACATCATCGACTTATCACGAGGGTTGGGGTAACCTCGTACAACGTATAAAGCCAGCCGATACATGAAAAAAAAAATTGATTCACATAATAATAAATAATAAAAGCTCAACATAAACACAAGTGTGCCGTGAGCACGATGTTGTATTGAACCTCTACTATAAAAAAATACCTGATAGTTCCACAGCCCGTAATAACGATATCAGTGTTGCTATTGCGAAGAGAACTTAAGTAAACAGCTGGACAGCCCATCAATGGAAAAGGAGTTTATGTTCACACAGACCAACCTCAGAAATTTATTTACCAGCGGAGTTAATTTGAAGACGCATTACACCACTTGAAAAGGCTGTGGTCCTTTGCTTGCCACTAATCATCATGCATGAAAGAGACTACGACACTACTACATATCGATGATTAGATATAGAAATGCAAAGGAAAATAGTTATAATCACCCACCAACCGACGAATATTGCACGAGCAACGAAAGCTGTACATTATGTTAGACCAAAAAAAAATTACCGTCGCGAAGCACTAATGCCAGCAGACATAAAACAAGGTAAATTGTTGTAATCACCTACCAACATGCATTGAACAAACGACGAGCACTGTACATCGCATCACTCGCTGCTAGACAAAACCATGCGCCATGGTTAGTACAGCAGAATAGTAAACGATTTTCCCCACATACACCCTCCGACCGAGTTGCACTACAGTACAGAAGAACACGAATTCCAATACCAAACAACACATTATGTGCGAGCTTCGAGCAACTTACTTCACATGAGATTATAATAAAACACTATGACAGAGTCGAGAAGCAGGGAGAGCGACAAGGGCGGCACTGCTACATACCAATGTAAACAGATATTAAAAAAATTATATGTAAAGGAAACTAATTATAAGCACTTACTAATAAGCATATTGCAAATACGTCGAGCGTAGTACATCGTGTTAGATTATGCTAATGAAGACTAGGCACCCTGAATAATACGACAGAATACCAAACGATTTCCTTGCGAACCGATCGGAATGAAACAAGCAAATTTATATTACAGCCAACACTCACAACCCGCATCACTAGTGGCGGAACGCACCCATCCTGTCTGACATTGTGTGATCAACTACCATTTCGAGAATCTGAAAGGTAGTCAAGTGGTCGACCGACTGTGTAGGCACTGTGCAGCTCTCAACTAGTCGAAGGGATGGTACATACACTAATCGAGAGGCGAGTCAGGCTCCAGGATGGCAGACAAGCCGAGTCTCTCTTGTATTTCCCTTTACGAGGGGAATTCAGTTATACAAGGCAAGGCAAACAAAGCCATTTCGTTTTAAATATTATACACACGTACATATTTTTAAGGATGAAGAAAAACATGCGAACACTCTGAGAAAACCCATTTGCCCCTCACTCGGAATGAGCAACAACAGTGCATAAAAGGACATCAGCAACAGCCAACGCTGCCACTGTCAGGGCGACTATCATTGGCTCCCACTGTCAGGAGGAGATCAACAAGTGCGTGGGAGCACCCTGTCGCTATTTTTAAGGATGAATAAAAACATACGAACAGTCTGAGAAAACACATTGTGCCCCTGCTCGCAATGGCAGGAACTGTGATGTTTTATGTCCTTGACCTTTGGACATTATTTCTGACGACATCTACGCTACAGTTGAAGGGAGGAGAAAGCCTATATTTTGTTTATAAAACTATCATGGNACATTATTTCTGACGACATCTACGCTACAGTTGAAGGGAGGAGAAAGCCTATATTTTGTTTATAAAACTATCATGGTAACATTCTGAGAAAATCCATTTGCATCACTCACAATAGCAGAAACCATGACGACAATTAACCATGTCCTTGACCTCGGATGACTATATGTGACCTTGGCCTTAACCGAACCTTGCATGATGTAATGAGACCTTGACCTTGATCATTACCTTTGAACACATTTCTCGAACAAAATGTACAGCTTGAAAACAAAAAAAAAATAGCATAATTGTTTTGTTTTTTTTTTTTCAACTCCCAGAAAAAATCATAAGACCTTGGCATCTGAAGACGGAGGCTTGTTGGTAAGTGCTTAAAACTATGTTTCCTTTATATTTTGTTTTTATATCTATTTGCATTAGTGTGTAGCAGTATTGACCTTATCGCACCTGTTCTTCTCGGCTTCGCAAAAGTTTTTTTTTTTTTACTAACTTGATGTACACTGGAGAGCCAAAAAAACTGGTATAGGCGTGCGTATGCAAATAACAGAGGTATGGAACCAATCAGAGTAACGCGATGCGATCGGCAGCGCCTATGTAAGACAACAAGCGTCTGGCAAAGTTGCTAGATTGGTTACTGCTGCTACAATAGCAGGTTATCAAGATTTCAGAGAGTTTAAACGTGGTGTTATAGTCGGCGCACGAGAGATGGGACATAGCATCTCCGAGCTAGCGATAAAATTCGGATTTTCGCGTACGACCATTTCACAGCGTATCGTGAATATCGGGAATCCGGTAAAACATCAAACCTTCGACATCGCTGCGGTCGGAAAAAGATCGTGAACGAACGGGACAAACGACGACTGACGAGAATCATTAAACGTGACAGACGTGCAACCCTTTATCAAATTGGCGCAGATTTCAATGCTGGGGCATCAACAAGTGCCAGCGTGCGAACTATTCAACGGACCATCATTGATATGGGCTTTCGGAGCCGAAGGCCCACTCGTGTACCGTTGTTGACTGCACGACACAAAGCTTTACGCCTCGCCTGGGCCCGCCAACACCGCCATTGGACTGTTGATGACTGGAAACACGTTGCCTGGTCTGACGAGTCTCGTTTCCAATTGTATCGGGCGGATGGACGTGTACGGGTATGGAGACATCCTCATGAATCCATGGACCCTACATGTCAACAGGGGACTGTTCAAGCTGGTGGAGGCTCTGTCATGGTATGGGGCGTGTGCAGTTGGCGTGAAATGGGACCCCTGATACGTCTAGATACGACTCTGACAGGTGACAGATACGTAAGCATCCTGTCCGATCACCTGCACCCACTCATGTCCATTGTGCATACCGACCGACGTGGACAATTCCAGCAGGAAAATACGACACCCCACACGTCGAGAGTTGCTACCGAGTGGCTCCAGGAACACTCCTTTGACTTTAGACACTTTCATTGGCCACCTAAATCACCAGAGATGAACATTATTGAGCATATCTGGGATGTCTTGCAACGTGCTGTTCAGAAGAGATCTCTATCACCTCGCACTCCTATGGATTTGTGGACTGTCCTGCAGGATTCATGGTGTGACTTTCCTCTTGCATATCTTCAGACATTAGTCGAGTCCATGCCACATCGTCTTGCGGCACTTCTGCGTGCTCGCGGGGGCCCTACACGATATNTAGTCGAGTCCATGCCACATCGTCTTGCGGCACTTCTGCGTGCTCGCGGGGGCCCTACACGATATTAGGCAGGTGTGCCAGTTTTTTTGTCTCTAGTGTAAATTGCAAGATGCTCGCGCAATATATATATATATATGTGTGTGTGTGTGTGTGTGTGTTGTTAATAGCTTATAATTATTTGAATTTATAATTATATTTTATATCTGTTTGCATCAGAGCGTAGTATTGACGTCTCTCTTGCGAGACTAATGGTTTTAATGTATATCGTTTTGTGACAAGCAAAGGAAAACAGTATTTACAAGTCGCGTAATGCGTATCGCACTTGACATATTGTAGTCATATTTGCGGTTGGTCCTTGTGATCATTCGTTCTTTCTCATGTCGGCGTGCATTCTAGTTTTACTAAACTTCTTGGTGTGGCAGCAACACTGATATCACTATTATGAACTGTGGCTCCATCTGGTTTTTATATAAGTGCCCTTAGGGCATACATAACACTTGCAGCCTTCTTCGTCGTCGACAGTGATTCCTATGTTTTGAAATTGGTGACTTGATCTTAAATGGTTCAGAAATTACAGTTAACTATGCTTATAATTGTGCTTAGGGCAAACTTGACCCTGTGACCATTTTTGCTGTCGGGAATGATGTCTATGTTTTGAATATGATGACTCTATCTTAAACAGTTTTGAAATTACAGCCAACTATGCTTATAAATGAACTTAGGGAAAGCATGACCCTGCGGTCAATTTCGTTGTCAGGGGTGATGCCTATGTTACGAATTTGATGACTGAATCTTAAACGGTTTGGAGATTATAGCCAACTATGCTTATAAGTGTGTATTAGGCATTCTTGACCTTGCGATCCTTTTCGTTGTCGGGAGTGATGACTATGTTATGATTTTGGTGACTGTATCTTACATGCTTCAGAAATTACTGTCAACTATGCTTACAAGTAAGCTTAGGGCCTACTTGACTTTGCGACCCTTTTCTCCGTCGGGGGTGATGTCCATGTCATGAATTTCGTAGCTGTGTCTTAAACAATGAGAAAATAACAGCCAACTATGCTTATAAGTGGGCCTAGAACATACTTGATCTTGTGGACATTTTCCTCGACGGGGGTGATGTCTATGTTATTATTTTGCTGACTATAGCTTCGGTGGATGGGAAATGATGGCCAACTATGCTTATAGTAGGGCTTAAGGCGTCCGTGGCCCTACCACCTTGATTCTACGCTCTAGCTGACACGAATGGTAGTTTTGTGGTGGGAATTCAAGATGGCGGTGGACGAAGGCAATACGGTGGGGTGATTGACGTGTGCGCGATTAGCTTAAGTGCGATTAGTATATGTATAACTAGCATAAATGTTTTTGTGGTTTGTATACGCGTCCTTAGCATATGCGTACTCGGCATAGGTTGTAGAATATATGCTTGTAACAAGGTAGTGCATGAAGTTGCATGGCAGGCCAATGAACTCGAACATTCTTCAGACAAGATTGATGGTGCTGGCGTGGAATGACAGATCGTGAAGTGCTTGTAAATTATTGCACATAGCGATTTTAAGCGTTTTTGTGGGAAATGGAAAATTTTGAGGTTGAAGTCGAGGTCAAAGGTCAATATCACGGCCAAATGCAATATGCAATGTCCATCCTACCCTCCTAAACCCCAAGCCCCTGCCCCAGAACTATATATATACTAACATTCTTAAAAACAAATTAAAAAACTATTCCTAAGAATATTTTTGTAAATAGATAGGACTATAATTTTTCCACGCAAAGGAGTATAGCCGAACTACGTGTGATGTGGGCAAGTAAAACGACGTGAACTAAATATTACCAAGTGAGGAGTAAATTTTTATTCCTTCAGCGTGTAGTATTGGTTAGAGCTTCCGAAAGTTCCACTCTTTGCCGTTAGGCAATATGCGAACGGCTTACTCATTGCATATAAAAATGTACGCATCCAAATTATATTACATTATTTGAACCCTGAATTTCGAGACGTGGAGACGCAATATATAGCCGCGGATGGGTTTTAAGTTAGCTGAGTGTACCGTGCAGATGTTCAAGTCATAGTTTGGCATTACCGACAGTAATTGTGTACAGACTAGTGATTATAATTTTGTGTTGATTACCACGGTCGAGCGCGTAATCACGTTCTTGGAACTTCTAGGCCGCAGTCAGACGGAGCACAGGACAACTTCACTCCAAAAGAATTCAGCTCTCTACACGGTTACACTTGTTCAAAATAAATTGGTTGTGTAAGTACATCCGGAGTGACTTTTCTTCNTGGCTCCGAATTTGTTCAGATCACAGTCACTACTTGTTCAAAATAAATTGGTTGTGTAAGTACATCCGGAGTGACTTTTCTTCTTTGTTGCACTCTCATTGGCTACTATGAAGTATACTCCAATCACTGTTACTTGACACTTTTCGGAAGCCCTGATGAANTTGTTCAAAATAAATTGGTTGTGTAAGTACATCCGGAGTGACTTTTCTTCATTGTTGCACTCTCATTGGCTACTATGAAGTATACTCCAATCACTGTTACTTGACACTTTTCGGAAGCCCTGATGAAGTTCTACTTCCAGGTTATTCCTCCGCCTTGTGCAAACTAAGCTTAACTAAGTATAGCAAATTACACCAAAGGACAATGCACCGAATTCATGCGCACTCAGTTGTAATGGTATTTTGCCTGAGAACTACTTCTTACTAGCCGCTACTAACACACCTTTTTTCTCACTGTTTGTATTCATNCTAACACACCTTTTTTCTCACTGTTTGTATTCATATTTATTATAAATTTAATATTATAATGTATAAACAAAATACTGCTAAAACTTCAATTTAACGAAAAATAAGACACTTTCATGTTAACAGAGGTATAAAACGTNAGGACAATGCACCGAATTCATGCGCACTCAGTTGTAATGGTATTTTGCCTGAGAACTACTTCTTACTAGCCGCTACCAACACACCTTTTTTCTCACTGTTTGTATTCATATTTATTATAAATTTAATATTATAATTTATAAACAAAATACTGCTAAAACTTCAATTTAACGAAAAATAAGACACTTTCATGTTAACAGAGGTATAAAACGTNGTATAAACAAAATACTGCTAAAACTTCAATTTAACGAAAAATAAGACACTTTCATGTTAACAGAGGTATAAAACGTTTGTGACACGTGGAATATTTACGAAATAACCAAACACGTCATGCATGGGGTGATTTTTCAAAGGTTTGATTTAAAAAATGTGAAGAAACCGCGAATAGACTATAAGCAGTAAGCGTGATTACGATGACTGCAATTTGCGAGATTTTCTGCATTCTTTAAAAATAAATGGAAAGCCATGTCAAAAAGCGACATTCGGTATACTGTTGTGATCAAAGTAAAGAAAGTTTTATCACAAATTTAAAAATAATACTCACCCTTAGTAAATTTTGGAAGCAATTGCATATAAATATTTTCGGGAGCATTTTTTTAAGGTTAGGATTTTGTTTTTTTCATTCCGTTAAATAAGTGTAACCAACGAAATGCATTATCTTCGCAAATGTGATCAAACATGGCTACCGAACGAATACACAAGAAACATCGGATGATGCCGCTGGTCGACGGATTTTCTCAGGGATCTCTCATTTCCCCCATCCTTGCATTCTGGCGCTGCTCCATTCTCACCTCATTTCACCATAATCGGTTCTCAACACCTCGTCATTAAGAGCCGCCCAAATCTCTCAAATAAATTTAACACAAGAAGCATGTTTAGACCACACATGTGATCTTGGTCCTCGTGAAACTGGGCAGACTAACGCATTTTACGAAACCGCTACATGTCGGTAGCTTTCGCGTTTTGCTGCACGGCTCATTGAAACCCTTCTCCGCTGACGTAAGCCTAACACCAGCTGCGAGGGTTCTTTCTCCGGGCGACGCTGAGCATGTCGCCGCCGGGGAAAATAANCTGACGTAAGCCTAACACCAGCTGCGAGGGTTCTTTCTCCGGGCGACGCTGAGCATGTCGCCGCCGGGGAAAATAAGCCGTGGAGTTAACGTGGCTGCTTTTTTCTTCTTGTTTCCCGGCTTTAATAGCGACAGGCGAGTCTCTCATCCCGTGAGCTGCTCGTAATGACCCGTAAAACGCAGTCNTAATAGCGACAGGCGAGTCTCTCATCCCGTGAGCTGCTCGTAATGACCCGTAAAACGCAGTTGCGTGTTGTATTCAGTTTGCTCGCCACGTGCTTGCAGTAGCAACTTGGCTCACTGCGACTTCGCTGTTTCTTCACACTTTTTGAACTAAATCTTTGAAAAATAACCCCACGCATGACGTTTTTCGTTGTTCCTAATATATGTATTATATACTTGTGTTTAAATTAACATAGGTTTTTTTAAATTGAACTTAGACTTATATTTTATCCATTAATTATAATATTTCATTTTTAATTAATATGAATAAAACCATTGATAAAATATGTATATTGGTAATGCCTAGTAAGAAATAGTTCTTATGCAAAATATTATTGAACTGAGTGCGCATGAATTCGGTGTGTTGTCCCTTTGGTGTAATTTTCTAGTCTTACTTAAGCTTAGTTTGCATTACGCGGGGGAATACTGAACGTAAAACTTTAGAAGGGTTTCAGAAAAGTTGGAAGTAACCATGTATGGACTATAATATGGCCACCTGCCCATGCCTGTAAAATCGCGTGCTAATCTTCAACACAAAAAATTATTTTTGTTTTGAAAACTTGTTTGGGAGTTTTTAAAGGTGTCTGCTTACAAGAAGAATGCTCAAAATTGACAACTAACATGCACACACCAAGAATGTCTGGTCACGGCAGCAGCGTGTCTGGCACACATTCGGGAGATTGTGAGTTCGATCCTAAACAGAAACATTAGGGCCAATTCTTCCAGGTCATGGTGCTTAATGGCGCTACGGTGGTGTAGTGGTTGGACTACTCGCCTCCCACCTAGGCGAACCGGGTTCGATTCCCGGCGGGGTAACCCCCGTATTTTCGCATGTGGGAATCGTGCCGGACGATGCCGCTAGTCGGCGGGTTTAATCAGGGATCTCCCGTTTCGCCCGCCCTTGCAATACGTCGCTGCTCCATACACACCTCGCTTCATCCTCAACGGCGCTAAAGACCTCGATGTTAAGAGCCGCCCGGCCGACTCTCTCAGTAGCAGGTAATGAAGAGAACTGAGCCAACTTGCGTACTGGCAGGATGCCGGGGTGCCACGGTGGCCATATCGGATAACGCCATGCCAAAAACCTCCTGCTCTGTCATTCCTCGTCAGCAACGGCCATTTTGTATTTACCTATTTGCCTTGGAATTTCTCTTTTCTTGCTCCTGCTCTATCATCCCTTCCAATCTCTTCATGCTCTTGCATTCCGATTCCTTTTCCTCACTCTCTGACATTCCTTTCTGTCGCTCTCTCTCTCTCTCTCGTCCATACTATCCCTTGGGGGTTTTCTCATATTCCTACCGGTCTCCTTTATTTTCTCTCTTGCTTTTTGCATCCTCCATATTGTATTTCCCCTCATCGCCATCGTCTGATGTAAGCAGTCATCTTTAATTCCCACGCCCGCCACCAGAGTGTGATAAGTTCTTGTTTTTACGTCCACCATCTTTAATTCCCGCGCCCGCTATCCGCGTCGGCTACAGTAGACGGCCATCTTTGATTCCAGAGTGTGGGATGTTCAACCGTTCGCAGCGAGGTGCACTGGTATCGTTGCGGCCGTTTGTGGGTGTTGGAAATCACTTCGCTTGCAGAGGCGCGCTAGCATCGGGGAGGTAGGTTCAAATGTTGTCCGCCAGGAGCGCAGGGAAATATTTTTAGTTGTTTGAGAACTCAAAAAAATACAGGAGACGTGCGGGATCGTTCCGACTACCCTTGGGTTGCCAGTCCGACGTCTAGACAGCACGACCACTGTCGTCTTCCAGGAAAAGGAGGATGTTTAATGTCGAATATACAGATAGAAAAAAACTGCAGGCATCGCGCGCACGCGCACACAGTGTAAAAGATATACATAAAAATTAATAGTGCGAAAAAAACATAATTCGATCCAGTGCCCCGGCCACAGTCCCGCACGTACTTATATATAAGTAATAATGATAACATAAATAAATGACCTTTTTAGAAAATAATTTGGTTCACCTGGCATCCTGGTGAAGACGAGTCTCATGCTCTGTCATTCCACCTTGGTTTTCTCATATTACTTCTGGTCTCCTTTCACCTAGCGTCCTGGCAGGTACGAGTCTCGTGCTCTGTCATTCCACCTTAATTTTCTTATATTCCTTCTGGTCTCCTTTCACCTGGCGTCTTGGCGGGGACGACGAGTCTCATACTCTGTCATTCCAACTGTGCGGCACGGAGCGAAACCTGCTCACGCATGCTAACCTAGAATCGCACCGCGCGCGCATCAAGTACGCCTTAAGCCTACTTATAGGCAAAGTTGGCTGTAATTTCAGAACCGTTTCAGATACAGTTACCAAATTCATAACATAGGTAGCACACCCGGCAACGAGTAGGGCGGCTGGGTCAAGGATACCTAATGCCCACTTATAAGCATAATAAGCCTAGTTGGCTATAATTACCGAACTGATTAAGATACAACAACGAAATTTATAACATAAACATCACTCCCGACGGCGAAAAGGAACGCAGGGTCAAGTATGCCCTAAGCCCACTTATAAGCATAATTGGATGTAATTTTCGTAGTGTTTAGCAAAATTCATAACATATACGTCACCCTCGGCGATGAACAGGTCAAGCACACCCTAAACCCACTTATAAGCATAGTTGGTTGTAATTTACGAACTGTTTAAGATATAGTCACTAACTTCANGACGATGAACTGGGTCGCAGCATCAAGTATCCACTAAATCCACTAAGCCTACCTACAAGCATAATTGCCCACCATTTCCCAACCACCGAAGCTATACGAAGAAAATTCATATCATAAACATCACAGGGTGGTAGGGTCAAGTAAACTTTAAGGCATCTTATAAGCATAGTCAACCACAATTTCCCATCCACCGAAGCTGTAGTCGCCAAATTCATAACATAGACATCGCTGCCTACAATGAACAGGCTGGTGGTGTCACGTATGCCCTAAGCTCTCGTATAAGCAAAGTTGGCTACCATTTCCCGCCCACCGAAGCTATAGCCACCAAATTTATAACATAGGCATCACTTCCGACAACGAAAAGGAACGCAGGGTCAAGTACAACTTAGACCTTAGAATAAGCATAGTTGGCTGCCATTTCCCACCTACAGAAGCTATAGTCATGACAAACCGGGTGGTAGGGANGACCTTAGAATAAGCATAGTTGGCTGCCATTTCCCACCTACAGAAGCTATAGTCATGACAAACCGGGTGGTAGGGACAAATATACTTTAAGCCCTTCTGTAAGCATAGTTGACCGACATTTCACACCCGCTGAAGCTACGACAACCAAAGTCACATCACAGATATCGCTTCCGACTGCAATCAAGGTAATAAGGGCATGTAGGCCTNTGAAGCTACGACAACCAAAGTCACATCACAGATATCGCTTCCGACTGCAATCAAGGTAATAAGGGCATGTAGGCCTCAAACCCTGTTATAAGCATAGTTGGTCTGTATTCCCAAACCTTTGAAGTTCGGGAACATGTAACAACCGTCCACGCTTGTAAAGAAAATAAAGGTATACACACAGCTGCGTTTCGAAGTTACTGTTGCAAGTAGGAGGAGTGTAGGGTCTGAAATAGCACACACGTATGCATCGGCCTGCACGCACTCGTCAATCACCCACCACCGTCCTTGTCATCTGCTACCGCAGGTGTTTACCAACTTGAATCCCACCAGCAACAGCTAACCTCCCTTCGCCCACCGACATCCAGGTTGTGTATATAAATGCGAAAATATATACATGATAAACTTTAGCACAGATAACATACAACAAACAACTATATGTGAAAATAACATGGTATATAAAAACGCGTTGTGAGCAAGATGTACATAGTGGAAGGAAACTCTAAAATGCATACATAGTAATATAAACAAACACCGTCAGTCTAACACAAGGGCCGGCAGCCTGAGTCATTGTTAGCATGGCTAACACTTAACAACCAGCTATATATTGAAAAAATAAAGGGGTATTCAATTGCATCAATAACAAGACATATACATAGTCGCAGGTTACATTAAAACATGTACATGTTAATATAAATAAACACAGTCGGCCAAGCGCGAGAACTGGGGGACATCGTGCAACATTTAAAACCGCCATGTACATGAAAAATCAGTCAGGTAACAAACAATAAACGACTGACATATACGCAAGTACATCACGAGCATGATGTCATAATGAGTCACAATATATATATATATAAATATCCCGATGGAGACACAACCCATAATATTGATATCAGTGTTATTATCACGCCAACATGAGAAAGAACGAATAATCACATGGGCCAATCTCAAAAAAGACTACAATGTGTCAAGTGCGATACACATTACGCGACTTGTAAAGACTGTTTTCTTTGCTTACCACAAAACAACATACATTTAAACCATAAGTCGCGCAAGAGAGACCTACTACTAGGTGCTGATGCAAACGGATATAAAAAATAATTATAAAAGCAAGCAGTTAAAAGCAACTAACAACCAATGCATATTGCGCGAGCATCGAATGCTGTACGTCACATTAGTCTAAAAAAAATACTTTTGCAAAGCCGAGAAGTACAGGTGATATAACTTCAACACTGCCACACACTGATGCAAACAGATATATAAATAAAATTTTAAGGAAAATAGTTATAAGCAGTTACAGACCAGCGCAATCACATATTACACAAGTGTCGGGTGCTTTATGCTGTGTATTAAACTATGCTAGACAAGACCAGGCAATCCTTGTTAGTACAACGTAATAGCAAACGTCTTCTTTACGAACCGACTGAAACGAAACCATCACATTCAGAGTACAGCCAATACTCACAACACTAGCAGCAGAACACATCTGACCCGGCCGATGTTGTACGATCAACTAATATCGTAAGAATCTGTAAGGCAGCCCAGGTGATCGGCCGGCAGCGTGAGCACCGTGTAGGTCTCGGCAAGTCGAAGGGATGGCACAGAACTCTAACCGTGTGTGAGAAAGAGACAGATAGAGAGAAAGACGTGTCAGGCTCCAGGGTTGTAGATTAGCTGAGTCACATGCACTGTACATTACGAGAGCTATTCAGTTATATAGTACTTGGTAGCAATTTATTTCGTTTTAAATATTACATACATGTACTTATTTCGAATATGCTCAATTTATGTAGAAATAACAGTAAATGTATGAACTTTGTAGTGATGAGTAAGAAAGCAACACAACATATACATTTAAACTATGTATGTACTCTGATTTTCAGTCATCTGAAAAAACATATGTACCCAGACAGTGCTGTAGACCATGCACCTACCTTGAGAATCGGTAGTGTAGTTTCAATCCCGTAGTGAGCCCTATCATTTCACAGGAAACAAAATACGCCATGATTCGCAATTAAAAACTTCTGTGTTATATATCTGAGTATTTAAGTACCGAACACATCATGCAACAAACACAAGGTCCAGTAAATTACTGAAACAAAATCACACACATTTATAACATTTCATTTAATAAAGCTACTAACTCCTAGTTCATCAATAATTGAATGTATCTTTTCACCTACAAAAAGATATCTGGTTCTTTTGCAATGGAACCACATCATTGGGGTCTTCATAAAAGAATATCATTGGGGTATTCAGAAAAAAATACGTAGCTAGACTGCACGACTTCCTTCGCAGAAGGTTCACGATACATGACTGCATGTATGTTCTTCTGTGATGAACATGTTGCGAGATACCTCTGGACAAGAGAACTGGGTTTGAATCCGCGTTTCTTCTGCCCCTTCTTCAAGTAGTTCTTATCTTCAGCAACATGTTTACTCTTTGCTTTGCATGTGCTGGCACTTCATCATTATCATCAGTAGAATATTTACATTTCAGTAGAGTTTTCACAACATCTCCAGCAGTTCCAGAGGCAGCATTGCGTTCTCGCCCTCCTGTTAGCAGTACATGTTTGTTGTTAACAACTTCTGTATGTCTGTGTGGCTCGCACTTTCCATAATAAATGTCTGCAACACTTTTATTTCCTTCAACGCCTGCTGTTTTGAAACATGATGCAGGCCCTGGTAATTCTGTGAGCACTCAAATTAGCTGGTAGACACATAGACACCTAAGTCGAAGACACAGATGATAAGGCTGAAAAGGAAGATTACAGGGCCCAATAAGTCGATGGTGTGGGCCAAGAAGTCGATGGTACTGGCGTAGGTCACATTAGTTCTGGAGTTCCCGAAGCTGCAGAAGCTATACGAGATGATCCAAACAAATATATCGACTAACTGACGAAACCTCACAGGCGATGGTTGTCTGCAGCACAGTGTATCATAACACATATCACCCCTCAAGAAACAAGTACCTATAATCAGTCAGAAGTTAAAGCTTCATGGTGGATGCTTTCAACATGATATCAAGCTAAAAATATTAACAAGTCTCTTTAAAATATATCTTCGAATAAACTGGTGTTCGTAGAGGATATCGCTTCTGTCTACCCTACTCACTTTTAGTTCCATAAAAGCAATTCGTACCACCACACATCGCCCAGAACTACTTTCTCTCGTCGAGAGGACGTAGTGAAAATGATGGAATACTGTTCTAGTGGTCAGAATATTTTCATCTATCCTGAAGTATGGAAGATTAAATCACTTGCAGCACTCGACGAAGATACCGAGCTTGCATACCTGACTAAATAATACCTTCTCACATATGCACGACACGAAATAAAATCTCTCTACAAACACCTACCTGTATATCTGCAACAGGACGAAGAGATTCTTGGCTGCCCCTATGCCTAGAGTGTTTTCAATGTAGTGCTACCATTACAGACACACCACCAGAAGCTGGTGTAAGACACATCAGGAGAGAGCAGCAGCAGCAAAGGAAAACAAGGCACCTCAGTAGAATATATAAGAGGACTTTGGCACATGGGTACAGGGCACAGGCACCAGGCACTGTTCATCCTGTCGTTCCGGTCACCCAACCACTATATTTTATCCAGGTGACCTTTGACCTTCAGCTATTATCTTGACCTTGACCCTGTACCTGTGACCTTGGATGACCTTGAACCCAAAAAAATCCAGAAAAATAGCAGAAGAATTATAACCAACTCTTGTGTGTCCCGACCCACTAGTGTTTACAGCTGGAACAGACAGCGCACGCCTGGTGGCGCGGTGTAGGAATGGCACCATGATGGAATGCAATGGTGCACTAGGAGAGACTGGGAGCACCCCAAGCGAACATTTTTTTACACATTCCCTATACTGTGTTGGGTTACTAGATCGATATGTCTCGTGGGTGCATTACGCTAGTTGTGAGGCATGAAAACATTGTGTTTACAGGATATCTTAAGGTTATACGTTTTTCCATAGGTTTCCTGCTTGTTGCCCGGTGTCGAGCAGCCCTTCGCACATTCTGCCAGACCGGTAAGTAGAGAGGTCCTTCGTCGTTGTGTTTTCTTCTCCATGTTGTCTACAGACAAGATGGATGCTAGTCATTCCTGCATTCCATCTTTCCCTTCTTTCGCATCATCATCGCAGTCATCATCAATTTCTTCATTCTCATTACCTAACACACCTACGATGTGGTCACCAGCCCTGTAGTGCGGATTCTGTGATCGTACATTTGCCGATCGGACGAATGGCTTGTGCCATGAGCATAACTGTTGGCTTAACCCCTGACTGCACAATATATGTCCGATAGGTGTGGGAAGGCATTTGCTCGCACCAATGAACCTTACAAGCTATACAGTTATAATTTGGCAGAATGCATCGACCTACTACAAGTTCTGCAATGAGGTTTTCAGCCACAATGGAGATGCACGAAGACATGAGCGCAGCTGCTGGGTGAACCGCGATAGCGTGTCTTTGGACTGCTACAAGTGTGGGAGGCAGTTTAAAAGAGCAGATAAACTGCGAGCCCACGGTGCCAAGTGTAATGGCACCACCACCCCACTACCAGAGAAACGAGCTTGCATGGCTGTGGCATCTGGTCCCAGCCTGGGCTGTCCAATGTGTCACAGGCTCACTCAAAACCCACTAGTTGCCCATGGATAGTTACTGGTGCCAGGGAAATCAGTGGCAATGGGTTTGTGGAAGCAGCAATGGCCTTCAGGGGCAACTTAAGGACTTATGTCGATGTTAATACTAGTACAATGGTGAAAGATACATATACTTATTTGGACTAATTGTGGCAAAACCTCATCAACCAGTTAGTCGCAGAAGTCGATGCTCATGGTTCAATCAACTTTAATCTTTAACTGGATTGTGTGTATGGGAAGCCCGAGCCTCACTATGATGAAGTAAACCAGAGGGCCTTCAAGTCTAAGAATATGCTATTATTTAATGCCTCTGATGTTGATGATGCTGTCGACTTCAACATACGCAATATCTGTCAGGAGACTGAAGAGTACCAGGGGAAGGGAAGTGGATGGCCGCTTACTGCCGTGAAAATACTCCAGCTACGCGTTAGTAAATTGGACCTACTTAGAGCTTCATCCTGGATAGATTTGCTGGCAACTATCAAGGCGAAGAAGGCAGTCATTAACCTCCAGAATAGCATCGATCATGAATGTTTAAAGTGGACCACTCTTGTCCGATTTGTATAAAGGGGGGACCCCAGTGCATGAACCAATGTTACCACGACATGGAGGGGAAATATAATTTTGATGGTCTCACCTTTCCAAGCCCACCGAAACAGATCGGTATTTTTGAGAGACAGGACCCCAATACGTCCGTGAATATTTATGCCTTGGACAAGGGACTAAAAATCATACAGGAACGTGTAGTAATAGTAGAAAAGACTCAGCATTTCGACCTGCTGCTCATAACCGATGACACAAACAACCACTATACTTATGTTACAGACTTGTGCTTCTCGTCCGGTCCCAGGTTACTGCGCACAATGATAGTATCCATATCTGCAACCGCTGCTTCACATACTATGATGATCAACCACGAGTATCGGGGCTGATGGGTCTGCAGTGTTGTCGAGCAGCATAAACAGTACTGCAACTCACATGCAGCAGCACATGTGGAAATGCCCAAGGCCTCGCCATATGGAAGACCAAGCATTCTTAAGTTTAAGATCTACCACAATGCAGACAAGTTACCCATTGTGATATATGCAGATTTCGAGGCTTTAATCAACCTGGTCTATACCTGTGCTCCAAACCCAGCCCGTGCATAACTTATGCATGCCAGCTGCATGAGGCTTATAGCTACTGCTTGTATCTACATGTAGATAATTATCGGGTACCGGCACACCTCACTGCTTCACTGCCGACCGAACCGGTTATATATATACAGGAGGATGCGGGCAAGCACTTTACAATAATAATAGTGGCTATAGGAAAACAGGTGAAGGACATTTATGAAACGTCTACAACTATGAGTTCACTGATGACAACCCAGTGGGCAATGTACTACCAGGAAAGATACTGCGTGTATTGTAATACTACATTTACAGAGGTGAATTACAAAGTCAGAGACCATGATTATTTTACTGGGCAATACATAGGAACGACATGTAATCAGTGCAACATTCTACATCGCCGACCGAAGAAGCTGGTCGTATTTTTTCATAATCTCTACTACGATGATAATTTTATTCTTAAAGGGCTGGCATACGATTTTCAGGACATCTTCATTATCCTGCAAAGCGAAGAGAAAATGATTACGTTTTCCAAACAGCTAGTTGACCGATTTGACATTCAGTTCGTCGATATGTATCGCTATATGGCCGCAAGTCTTGTTTCACTGGCTCAGAACCTTCCTGCAGACAAGTTTACGAGTATGAGTCCAATTGGTGATACGTAAGGGAGAGTATCCATACGACTACATTACCGATCTTGCCCACTAGAATGGCTACAGCTGCCATCTCAACAGTCATTTTACAACCACCTCACCGGTAGCAATATCTCTGACGATGACTATGACCATGCGCAAGCATTGTGGGAAAAATTTCACTGCGAGTCACTCGAGATGTACAGCCATATATATTTAAAGGATGATGTCTCCTTTCAGCTGACATCTTCGAGAATTTCCGGCACCTGTATATAAGAGGAACGCTGCCAACAACGACTTCAAGTGTGATTTCTTCAAGCTTGCCAACAACTCTGTATTTGGCTAATAGAGAACAAAAGGAAGTGACAAATGGTGGAACTAGTATGCAGTGAGATGAGGCTAAGAAAACTCGTAGTGAAACCAGTGTACAAGGACAGAACCATTTACCACGAGATGCTTGACCTGATACGACTAGAAAAGGAGACTATTTTATTCGATAAACCTATATATTCTGGGTTCTCCGTCTCGACCTCTCCAAAACATCGCTTTCGCTAAGACATGGTGAGACGACGGTATGTTGATCGATGTGACTTGGTATACACAGATACCGATATCTTCATCTATGCTTTCCACACTGAAGATTTTTACCGGGATCTAGTTACTGATCCTGCATTCAGTGCTGAATTCGACATGTTCTGCTACCCTGTCAATCATCCCTGCTACTCCTCAACCAATGCCAAAGTGTTGGGGATAGTTTAAGGATAAGTGTGGTGGAACCATTATGATCTAATTTGTTGGGCTTCGGGAGAAATTGTATAGCTACAAGTGTAAGAGCAAAATAGTTAAGAGGGCTAAGGAAGTGCAGAAATGCGTTGTTAAAAACAAGATCCACTTTTAAGATTATAAGTCTGTCCTGCACCAGCTGTGTACGGTGCGAGTCAATGTACATGCAATTGGTTCTCTACAGTGAATGATATTCTGTACACACACCTCTGGGGCAAGCATGTATCATCATATATGTGTCTGTCCCTGGGAGAGTGAATGGGGTCGGGATGCATAGTAGGAGGCTGTTCCTCGCCCCAGGATTGTCGAAGCTGAAGCGCTTCCATTCCCCTCTCCCACAACGAATGTTATATGTGTGTGCGTGATGTTTGGTCCACGTATGTGTTTTTCCAGCGACATTCTGTAGCACATGCAAGAGCCATATTCATCTTGCCAGGGGTGTTGCTGTTGATCGCGCTGTTGAATGGTGGCATGCTGTAGCCCGTGCAAGAGGTATACTTATCTTGTCAGGCGTGTTACCAATATGTCGTGATGTGTGTACTATTTCANTGCTGTAGCCCGTGCAAGAGGTATACTTATCTTGTCAGGCGTGTTACCAATATGTCGTGATGTGTGTACTATTTCACATTCTACAATATTTCATGCACATGCTTGTGCACGAGATTTTTCATCTATGTTGGCTCTCCAACCTGGGGTTTATAGCCAATTCCTGGGGGACTCAACGCTTATCCTAGCGCGGGTTTTGAATGTGAAATGGTATTCGTATCACACTAGCACTGAAGTAGTAACTGGAGATCGAATCGTACTTGCCTTTACTCTTTTTTCAGTGCTCCCCTCCCCTTATCATGATCTACCTCCACTGCACTCTTCATTTGTGGCTGTCATCTTTCTGTGTTACTTTCTCCGCTTCGAATTATTTTTAGGTTGGAGGCTTTCCTTTCTGGCGACTCGTAAACCACCTGTACACTATGCTTGCGACGACACTGGGGTTTTTCGCTATGCAGTCATGCACATGTGTTTGTGTAACAAATAAATCCGGTGGTGTATGCTGGTGTAGTGTACTGTCCCAGTTCCAAGTCCAGGAGCAGTGCGCATGGTCATGGCTATGCGGATGGTAAAGTTTGAGGGTGGGCGTGTGCGCACATGGTGAGTTGCAGGTGTCTATACTCCTTTTCACGGTAGGTTGGCGCCTTTAATGCTAATTTTTAAATACATTCATTTATATATGTTATTAGTATTTCTCTTAGATATACGAATGTGNTGGCGCCTTTAATGCTAATTTTTAAATACATTCATTTATATATGTTATTAGTATTTCTCTTAGATATACGAATGTGCGGGACTTTGGCTGGGGCACTTGATAGACTGATGGTATTTTTTTCGCGCTATTAATTTTTATGTATAATTTTTACACATATAAAGTGTGTGTGCATGCACGTCCACGCAGGGGTGCCTGCGGTTTTTCCTATGTGTACATTCGTCATTAAATATACTCTTTTTTCCCCGATTACAAGTTTATTGTCTTTGGAGTGCGTAGGGCGATGCCAGTATTTACTTAATTTCATTTCCATTCACTTTACATGCAATAGTGGTCGTGTGGTCTAGAACTCGGACTGGCGACCGAAGGGTAGTCGGATCAAAACCGCATGCCTCCTGCAATTTTTTGAGTTCACAAACAAATAAAAAATATTTCCAGCACTCCTGGCTGCCACCATTCGAAATCACCTACCCGATGCTAGCGCGTCACTGCAGGCGACGAGTGAACCAACCAACACATAAAATGACCGCATCGATACCAGTGCTCCTAGCTGCGAATGGTGCAACCTCCCACACTCTGGTGGCGGTCGCGGAGATCAAAGATGGCTGCCTACAGCAGCCGACTGGTGGCGTGAATTAAAAATGGAGGACGTAAAAATAAAGAACTTAGCACACTTTGGTGGCGGGCATGGAAATTAAAGATGACCGCCTACAGCAGATATCGGTGATGAGGAAACATCTAAGATGGAGAATGTGAAAATCGAGAGAGGAAATAAAGGGTACCGGAAGGAATATGAGAAAACCCCAAGGCATAGAACGTACGAGAGAGGACGGCGTGGGAGAGAGAAAGCGACAGGAAGGAATGCCAGGGTGTGAGGAAAATAAAGAGGAATGTAATAGCATGAAAAGATTGGAAGACATGATAGAGCAGAAGGGATAAAAGAGCAATTTCGAGGGGAAAATGGAAATCCAAGATGGTCGCAATTGGCGAGGAATGATAGCGCATGAAGTTTACACATGACGTCATCCAAGATGGCTGCCAGCTCGTCCTCAGCTGGCAGTCCCCTGCTCCAGTTCTCCTCATCGAGGGAGGGCAGCTGTGTGTGTGGTGTATAAATATATATATAAATATATATGCACACATACACACTGGAAATATATTTACATTTGAGGCATAGCCGCGGCATCAAGTGCGCCATCGCCATTAAGCGCAGACCACTGAATTGGCGTGCAGTGTTTTCGTCGTGTTGCGTGTACCCATAGAACTTAACTGGTGACACTATAATTTTATTAATGGGAAGTCTGAAGCAAAGATGAATCTTATCGTGGTTTCGCCCTTGTCCGGGTGGTATGTTTTCCTTTCAGTCTCTGTGTCCACTACAGTGGTAATGTTGCAGAGATACGATATTACACAACAATAGCTATACGATCACTGCCCATCGCAGTCAGTTTCTTCTCTGTGGGTTATGTGATTCGTTGACATTCCTACAGCTCTGGTTGGCAAACGGTTTCACCAATGTTTCTTAAAGACCAAGTACATATTTTATTGGTTACGTGAATTAAGCAAATGTGGAATCAGTGTACCTAAATACATCACGAAACCAAATGTTACTTGAATACAAAACTTGAAAACGTAAATTAACGCGGAACGGAAAGGATTGAGATTCAGCATTCTCAGTGAGTGAAGTGATTTGGGCGGCTCTTAACAGCGAGGTCTTGAGAGCTGACGAGGGTGATTGAGGTGAGCATGGAGCGGGGCCGGAATGAGAGAACGGGGAAAACGGAAGATCCCGAGAAAACCCGCCGACCAGCGGCATCGTCTGTCACGATTCCCACATGCGAAAATCCGAGGGTGACCCGGCCCCGGGAGTGAACCCGCTTCGCCTTTGTGGGAGGCAAGCAGGCTAAATGCTCAACCACCGCGGCCCCTCAGCATTCTGGAAAATCCAATTATAGCGATGCCGGGGAGCTACAAAATAAAGTGTCATGAGTGATTTCATGAAAGTACCACTCCGTCATCGTCTGTTATTTTTTTTCGTTGGTAAATATATTTGGAACACGTTTAATAGTTTCATAAAAAAAACTCGCCTTTCAAACATGCTGCAACGGAGCTCAAACATCAGATAGGCGACTGCCTTAATACCTGGTACACGTGAATACAGTTGGATTACATATAGCGAGTCGGGCATCGGAGACTTTGGCTTTCATACACAAGCCGCGTTAGATTTCTTTATTTAGTACCCCAAATCAACATTGTGATAAAGTTAGGACCTTTAAATATTTGGAGATTTGGTGATTAAATTTTCCTGCAGTAGGATGACAGCAATTCGTAAAATATCTCCTTAAATTCCGTCTTCCTTAGCTGTTGTTTATATCTTATTTCACACCTGTTTTCATGAAAGTTATTGTAAACTCCTACCAATAAAAGCGAAGTAAAACATCAACGATGAAGCACTGGCACGTTATTTCCTTTGTGTTGAGGTGCGTCATATTTAATATAATTTTCATTAAATTAAAAAATCTCATCAACAGCATTAATGTAACGGATGCTCTGTACAAAGGAATACGCTGATAGTTGTTCCGAATAAAATTATTTTTAATACTTCTATTTTATTTTTATCGTCAGTTTATCAAATAAAAATCGAAATAATCCGGTATGCAGTTCTCAGATTGGGTACTAGTAGTGCGACTAAGTGTTGTTCGAGTTCATAACTCTTAATACTCTGTGCACAAATGACTAACAAGCAGATACGAACAGGGTTACGGGCAGCGCGCCTTTCACCGAGTAATTTCGCGTTTGCCGTCGCCTTTTTCAAAGCAAACCTCTCCCCAACCCCTGACCACGCCCATTCTTTAATTATTCACCAACAAACAGAGCTCTAGGCTTGACGTTTCGATGGCTGCGGCGATATGGGGGCCCGGTAATTGGCTTTATGGCGGATGAACAGACGTGCCGGCAAGCTAAATCAGCGCGCTTCTAAACGCACGAACGCGCCGTGATTCAATTAGGTAACGGGTACCTAGCAAACTTCAGCGAACCGAGATTAACTCTCCAGTAACCGCTGACTCAGCAAGGCGCCTGGAATTTNACGGGTACCTAGCAAACTTCAGCGAACCGAGATTAACTCTCCAGTAACCGCTGACTCAGCAAGGCGCCTGGAATTTGAACCACGTGCTAGCGCTGATACGGTGATAAAACAGCAGAATAATAGCCTCTAATTATTTACGGTAAACTGAACATTTTCAAAAGCCCTGTTTCAGATCTGCAGTATGTATTCTTCCCCCANACGGGTACCTAGCAAACTTCAGCGAACCGAGATTAACTCTCCAGTAACCGCTGACTCAGCAAGGCGCCTGGAATTTTAACCACGTGCTAGCGCTGATACGGTGATAAAACAGCAGAATAATTGCCTCTAATTATTTACGGTAAACTGAACATTTTCAAAAGCCCTGTTTCAGATCTGCAGTATGTATTCTTCCCCCATATGTATATAAAATGAACATTCTCATGGGCCTGATCACTTTATTCATGCACCGGTCAAGTGTAACTGTGAAATTATTTTAGAAAGTAAATATTTTATTAATTTGCTATTTTTTACACTTTTTAGCATGAAAAAAACAAAAATCATAATTAATAATTTTAGTATTCATAAATGTTTACCAGTAGTATGATTATGATGAGTCTGGCACAAGGGGACGAAAGAGAGAAGATGAAGCGCTGGCAGGTCGCCATGTTGGACCTAAGTGATCTTAACCCTGGCCCATAACCTTGACCTCGATCGACCCCGTTTCAGTGACCTGAGATAACCTTAAATCTAAAAAATTTTAAAAAAATTAAAATAACAAAAATATTTTTAAAACATTATTTCATAAAAAATTTAAATTTCGAAAAAATTATTGAAAGATGTATGCAAAGGGGGTTAGAAGTTCGATGGTGGGTGTAGCTACTAAGCTCCCAGCAAGACCGACCCTCGTCAATTATTATTGTCTGTTTATTAGGCAGGCATCTGCCCCCCTTTCAATTCTCTTACAACCACCACCACACACTCACACCTCCCCTCCGTACAGCAATCATAAAAATCCAGAAAAATCACAAGAAACAAAAAAAAATTCTAAAATTCGAGGAACATATAAGGTTAACCTCAGACTCTCCCCACCCACCATAAACAACACCCCTAAAACATCACCCCCTACCCTCGCGAGCAACCCCTCACACAACCCACCAAATAAAAAGATCTAGAAAAAAAAATTCTAAACATCGAGGTAATATAGTTACCACACCCTCCGTCCACTCGACCACAACACTCTAAAAACAACTCTAACAATCCAATGACTTTAAAGACAAAAATCGAGAAAAATAGTTTAAAAAAATAAACGAACATATTATATTACTGATTACGCCCCCATGATTAATGTAAGAGACCAAAACCTTAGCAACCAAAGACCTTGACATCCAGTGACCTTGACACCATGCCCATAATTTTGAATGACCTTAAACAAAAAATAGCAAAATTCCCAAATATCCAAAAAGAAGTAAAAAAAACTTATAAATAAATTAAAAATTTAAAATGTTGAAAATTTAGGTAAATTACATTTAAGGACTAATATCTAGGACGTCCGAGGCTGTATGACAGGTGGAGCGATCAGCGATGAAGCACCACGACACGAAGACCAACAGACTGACACACCACCACCAACCCCTCCAATTTTTATTTGCTGATTACACATATTTTCTTGACCCCTCCCCCTCTCTCCTTTTTTGCCAAGAAAGCCCATGGCATAATTGATTGTTGGTCACATGATATCCCGTCCTCTGCAGATAATTAATGTGGCCAAAGGTGCGCTGCATCAAAGTTCTTCGTCTGATGCGAGAGGTGACAGATCACACTTCCTTTCTTGACATTTTCAGTATTCAGTCTGGTAAGGTATTTTTTATGTTCATCTATTCCATCAAATCCTGCAGAGCATTATCAAGTCTGCTCGTAATTTAATTACACATACATTTCCCCACCAAAGTAAAAACTCTGCCTGAAATTTCGAATACCTGTTCGGACCAATGAGCTTTTGGAGTGTAGATATAAAGATGATGAGTTCGTTTAGTAACATGGTTACGACCAACATTCCGATTTCATTTTTTATGGTACCATCGTTGACTCCAGCTGTACTGCCTGTGTTCCACCTATGCTATTCGCAAACCATTTGGCTAAAAACCTTTGAGACTTGGAATGCACGAGGGCAGCTAGTGTTATATATGTAATGGTCTTCTCAAACATTAATACTTCGATCAATCACAATCCTTCGCAATCCTTGCCAATCATATGCAATCCTCTGCAATTCTCCTCAGCCATCCTCCTCAGCAATCCTCCTCAGCAATCCTCTGCAATCCACACTGATCAGCACCACACACACCATCAGCACCACACACACCACAATCAGCACCACATGCACCACAATCAGTACCACAATCAGCACAGCATGCACCATAATCAGCAATGCATGCACCATAATCAGCAATGCATGCACCACCATCAACACCAAAATCAGTACCACACACCACAACCAACTTCACATGCACTGCATTTATCACTACATGCACTGCAGTTAGCATTTCACAAACTGCAGTCAGCACAACAGTGCAATCCTCAGCAATCGTCAGCCATCCTAACCAATCCTCACCCACAATCCTCACCAATCCTCAGCAATCCTCCTCCGCAAACCTTTGCAATCCTCCCTCACAATCCACAGAAATCCCCAGAAACCCTCCTCCACAATTCCCTACAATTCTCATCAATCGCTCCACAATCACTAAGCAATTTCTCCGCCTTATCCGCAATCGCTCCACAATAGTTCCGCTATCCTTCTCAAACCTCTTCCGCCATCCACAGCAATCCTCATAAATTCTCCATCGCAATCCCCAGCAATCATCCTCGCAATCCACAGCAATCCTCATAAATTCTCCATCGCAATCCCCAGCAATCATCCTCGCAATCCACAGCAATTCTCCTCCGCAATCCACAGAAATTCCCCTATGAAATCCACAGCAATCCTCCTCTGCAATCAACAGCAATCCTCAATAATCTTCCTCCACAATCAATAGCAATCCTCCTCTTCATTTCTTAGCAATCCTCCTCCGCATTTCTTAGCAATCCTCCTTCATCCTCCGCAAACCTCACCAATCTTCAGCAATCCTCC
>NQII01003386.1:169122-182301 GCA_002778355.1 Clitarchus hookeri | reverse complement strand
TTCGGGTAATATGTATCGCATGTTCTCAGCGTATTCTGCCTTCTTCATGTTGCTCATTGCAGCAAATGTGGTCAGAGTATCAAGACAATCACCATCGTCTTCAGTATCATAACTGTCTCCATGTTCATTTTCATCCCTGCTGTCTTCATGCTCATCTCCACTCACGAGAAAAGGACTCTTCATACAGGTGGTTCTCTCATGTCACCGAGCATTTTTACTGAAGGTGAAAACCCGATCGCAGAATCGACAACGACATCAATTAGGAAATGGTGATGCAGGTCGCGACTCCATGTTCGTTGAAGTCATAGGCAAGTCTTCGTATTCACAATTAATCTTCATGATATGACGAGACAGCACTTCCAAATCGATGTTCACCTCACAGTGTAAGAACGACAACTGCCATTTTTATATATAATAGCGATTATTTTTAACATATAGAGCCTAACTTTTGCCCATAGAATGCCTTCTGTAATAAATATTTATTTTAAATGTAAAAAGATAGGGCAACACTCTGAGAAAACCCACATATGTGTTCACAGCAGGAGTATAAGATTATTGGAATGCACACAGACACCATTATATATATACGGTGTATACATAGTGAGAGACATATAGAAATATCAAATAGGAACATACATAATTATGTAAAGAATAAATTTGAATAACTGTAATTTCTATATTTATAGATATATATATATATACAAATGCCTACATGCTTATTAAAACAATATATTATTATTATGTAAGTAACTGTGTGTACTCCATTTATTTTACACCTGATATGAATGCATACGTGGGTTTTCTTCAAATGCTTCTCTAGTTTTTTACATTTAAAAAAATGTATTACAGAAGGCCTTTTGTGGGCACAAGCTAAGTTTTATACCGTAAAAAGTATAGCTTTTATATAGAAAAATTACATTCGTTGTTGGACTGTGAGTTTGACGCTACTAGGCCACCTGAGGTATACAGAGTGATGGCTAGTAGGTTACTTAGTTAATTTACTTTGGTGGGGACTAAGGGCACCTGTGGTTGTTGCGTTAGGGGTAAACAAATACTCGTATTCTCCGTTATTTAACACACCAGTATTTTATTTGTCTGAAGGTAACATAAGTATTTACACACACTAGCAAGACTGAGCCCCCCCCCCTACAAGTCGTAGGCCTGAAGGGCTGGTGGGCTGAATTCTATGCATCGGGGAAGGTCGTTTGAATCGAGACGTTTCTCTACTTATCTGTGACTGTGGCTTTTGGTGAGTTGTCTTTGTTGGTAGTGAGGCCTGGTGAGTGGGGTGGCCCTTTTTCAGGCCCTCTGACTGGCTCTCGTTGGTGTGCTGTAATCAGCTGGCTTATTCCTTCGGCTTTGACTGACTCTCTCGGGAGTCCAGGATGGTTTCCCAGGAACTTTGAGTGTGTTTGCGACCTCGGCTGGCGTGACTCATAGCAGAGCGTGTCTCCTCATCTGCATCGACGACCGCAACGATCCGGCTCGTGTTTCTGACTTCCCCACCTAGACACCTACCATTACTATTTCGGGAATGTAATCATTAGTGCTCGACACTTCTACTTGGTTTGTCTCGGAAATCTGCACATGAAGTTTCGGCTGTTCCTGGGTTCTCTCCCCGGTGATGTCACAGTCGACCTACTGACTGACTGACTTCTTGCCTCGTCGCCATCCGGCGCACGACTACATCTTCTCATGGAATGGTGCCTCACAGTATGGAGCTGCCACTCATTTCCGGGAATTTACTCGAGTTCTTGGCACTGTTCCCGTCACACGACTGCCTACTCCCGTGTCTCCTTCGCCTCCCATCTCGGCGGAACAACTAGCTCGTCTNGCACTGTTCCCGTCACACGACTGCCTACTCCCGTGTCTCCTTCGCCTCCCATCTCGGCGGAACAACTAGCTCGTCTTGCGGCTGTGCTGCCGAACTACTCCCGCTCGGCTGGCTACAATTGACTCTGCTAGGATCCGAACCCGACCTCGGCTGCCTCACCCGACTGCCACCTCTCTGCCTGCGATATGATTGACTGACGCTGGTCCGGCGCCTCTCGACGCCTCTGAACAACTCCGAGCAACTGACTCCGAACAACTGTCTCCCTGCCTCGGCTGCCACCTGAATTTAACTCCTGTCCCGCTATATTCAAGTTAGCTGTCAGCAGTTTCTAGAGAGAATTCGGGAAATCCCCTGTGTACCTCGCACATTTTTGTGCATGCTTTTGCATCTTGTCAGCAGCTTGCATGCTCCGACTAGGATGGAGGGAGGGTGCAGGAGGACGTCTCGGGGATTCCTACAGAGCTGAGTCTGCATTAAATCTCATAGAGGGCTCCTCTGATTCCTTCGTCGAGGGCCGCATATCAGCTATTTCTCGAGTCTTACTTTATTTCATCTCGACTTCGGTTCTTCCCCGAGTGTCCTTTCGCATCGGGACTACCCCAAGGGTGTTTCCCAGGAAGTTTCGTTGTCACCTGCCTGCCTGCCCAGGATATTTATAGCAGGGTGTGAAAACAGCGCATTGCCTATCCCATGTACCCATCACGCGTCAAATTGAACATCGATTTGGAAGCACTCTCCCACACCACGAAGATGAATTGTGAATACGAAGGCCTGCTTTTGACTTCGACGAACATGAAGCCGTAAATTTCATAGTCATTGCCTTATTGTTGACTGTGTCTATTCTGTGATGATATTTTCAACTTCAGTCAAAATGCTCGGTGGCAAGAGAGAACCACCTGAACGAACAGTACTTTTTTCATTAATGAAGACGAGCATGAAAGCAAAATTGATGAAAATGATTATGAAAACAGTGTATGAGCTGAAGACGATGGTGATTTTCTCGATGCTCTAACACATCCCTCTGCCATATTTGCTGCATTGAGCAACATGAAAAAGGCATAATACTCTGAGAACACTTGCTACATGTTACCCGAATGCCCTAATCAACTTGTTGATAGACTCAGACATTTGATCATTTTGCAACAAGATGGAAATTTCTCGCATTTTAACGAGATATCGTCAATCATTAGTGAACTGAAGGTCAGGGATTATACTGCATTGTGTGATGAACTGCTTTCTTATTAAATTGTAATGTGTAAAACTAAGCATAACATTTTTAACATAGAATGAGCATGTTTTAATTNGAACTGCTTTCTTATTAAATTGTAATGTGTAAAACTAAGCATAACATTTTTAACATAGAATGAGCATGTTTTAATTATTTTGTGCTGTATCCTTTCATACCTCATAACATTAAAGTGGTGCTGTGAGCACTCAACTGCATAGAAAGATAAAGATCTGCATACTGATTATTAATGAAGACCTTAAGTATAAAAATACATGGATAGTGGATGGCATACAAAACATTAATTCGGTTAACATGCACAAATTTGGAGACAGTTGGTGAATGAATGNACATGGATAGTGGATGGCATACAAAACATTAATTCGGTTAACATGCACAAATTTGGAGACAGTTGGTGAATGAATGTAATTTCTATACATATGGGTGGGAACAGACGACAAACCGAAGGATTGACCCAAAGATCGATCAAGGGATTGGGATTGAACGAAGGATTGGTCAGTTGAGTTGAGTTGAGAAATTTGGGCGGCTCTTAACAACGATGTCTTGAGAGCCGATGAGGGTGAAATGAGGTGAGAATGAAACAGTGCTGGAATGCAAGAGGGTGAAATGTGAGATCCCCAAGTAAACCCGCCGACCAGTGGCATCGTCTGGCACGATTCCCAGTTGCGAAAATCCGGGAGTGACCCATCAGGGGATTGAACGTGTTTCGCCTTGGTGGGAGGCGAGCAGTCTAGCAGCTCTACCACCGTGGCCCCAGATTATGATTGCAGATGAGTGTAGAGGAATATTGCTGAGGATGATTGCTGAGGATTGCG
Organism: Clitarchus hookeri; assembly: GCA_002778355.1. Classification (NCBI taxonomy): domain Eukaryota; kingdom Metazoa; phylum Arthropoda; class Insecta; order Phasmatodea; family Phasmatidae; genus Clitarchus; species Clitarchus hookeri. Next base: position 178,406 of record NQII01003386.1, on the reverse strand, counting down.
GAGGATTGAGGAGGATGGCTGAGGATTACAGAGGAGGATTGCGGAGAAAGATTGCTGAGGATTGCGGAAAGTATTGTGAAGGATTGCGGAGCAATTGCGAAGCGATTGCGGAGCAGGTGTAGTTGTGGAACGATTATGGAGCGATTGTGGAGAAATTGTAAAGCAGGCGGAGCAATTGCGGAGTGAATGTAAAGCCATTGTGGAGCGAAAGCTGACGATTGTGGAGGATTGTGGAGGAGGATTGCAAAGGATTGCGATGGAGGATTCATGAGGATTGGTGAGGATGGTTTCTGAAGATTGCTATGGATTGTGGAGGAGGGTTGCGGAGAAGGATTACGAAGGATTGCAAAGGATTGCAGAGGAGAATTACTGAGGATTGGTGAGAAATGCTGACGACTACTGAGGATTGCATGTGTGGTGCTAATAGCAGCGCATGTGGTGCANTACTGAGGATTGGTGAGAAATGCTGACGACTACTGAGGATTGCATGTGTGGTGCTAATAGCAGCGCATGTGGTGCACGCAGTGTGTGCAGTGCTAACTGTGGTGCATGTGGTGCTAACTTTGTTAAGTATGGTGCTAACTATGGTGCATGTGGTGCTGATTGTGGTGTGTGGTGCTGATTGTGGTGTGTGGTGCTGATTGTGGTGTGTGGTGCTGATTGTGGTGTGTGGTGCTGATTGTGGTGTGTGTGGTGCTGATTGTGGTATGTAGTGCTGATTGGGGTGTGTGTGGTGCTAATTGTGGTGAGTATGTGGTGCTTATTGCGGTGTGTTGTGCTGATTGTAGTGCATGGGATGCCAATTTTGATGCATGTAGTGCTGATTGTGGCATGTGTGGTCCTGACCGTGATGAGTGTGGTGCTGATTGTGGTGAACGTGGTGCTGACTGAAGTGGGTGTGGTGCTGATTGTGGTGTGTATGGTTCTGATTGTGGTGTGTGGTGCTGAATGTGGTGTGTGGTGCTATTTGTGGTGTATGTTGCTTATTGTGGTGTGTGTGGTGCTTATTGTGGTGTGTGGTGCTGATTAGTGAGGATTGCAAAGAATTGCTGAGGAGGATTGAGGAGGGTTGCTTAGGATTTATGAGGATTGCGAAGGATTGTGATTGATCGAAGTATTGATGTCTGAGAAGAGCACTAAAGATAATACCGTTTATCACCCTAGCTGCTCTCGTGCATTCCAAGTCTCATGGGGCTTTAGCCAAATGGTTTGCGAATAACATTGGCGGACATTAACAGTCTGGCTGGAGTCAACGATGTTACCACAAAAGATGAAATCGGGATGTTGGTCGTAACCATATTATTAAACGAACACTTCATCTTTATATATACACTTCAATAGCTCAATGGTCCGAACTGGTATTCAAAATTTTAGGCAGAGTTTTTACTTTAGTGGGGAAATGTATGTGTAATTAAATTACGAGCATGCTTGATAATACTCTGCAGGATTTGATGGAAGATATGAACATAAAAAAATACCTTACCATACTGAATACTGAAAAAGTCAAGAAAGGAAGTGTGATCTGTCACCTCTCGCATCAGACGAAGAACTTTGATGTAGCGCGCCTTTAGCTACATTAATTAATTATCTGCAGAGGACGATATTTCATGTGACCTACAACCAATTATGGGCGATCAATGCGATGGGTTTCCTTGGCGGAAGGGTTCGTGTAATCAGCTAATAAAAATTGGAGGATTTTGGTGGTGGGGTGTCAGTCTGTTGGTCTTCGTGTCGGGTACTTCATCGCTGGTCGCTCCACCTGCCATTCAGCCTCGGACCTCCTGCATGTAAATCAGTCAGTGTAATTTGTAAAATATTTCAAAATTTTTAATTGTAATTGTTTTTTTATAAATTTTCTAACATTTTTATTTAAAAATTGGGAATTTTGCGATTTTTGTGTTTAAGGTCATTCAAGGTTATGAGCATGGGGTCAAAGTGGGTCGAAGTCAAGGTCACCCAGATCCAACACGTAGGAAGATCCAACACATTACAACATGGCAGCCGGCCGGCACCTCAGCTCCTCTCCCCTGTCGACATAGCTCCTCTCCCCTGTCGCCTTGTGCCAGACTCATCATAATAATTCTACTTGTACCTAATACGAAGGTTATTCGCAAAGTAAGGTCCGATTTCTTATAAAACATAAACCATCACAGATATTTCCACAAAATTTGTATTTAATTCCTTACATGTTTCTCTATTTTTCTACATAGTTTCCATATTTGTTTAAACATTTGTCATAACATTCTACTCGCTTTTGTATGCCTAAGTCATAGACGGCTGCCGACTGTGAGGATAACCAGTCGGTAACTGCTTCTTTTATCTCGTCATATGTGGCGAAGTGCTTGCCTACCTAAAGGCGTTTGCCTTGTCCGAGGTGCTGGCCGAAGGGACGCTTCTAAGCGGTTCCGGCCGCTGTAAATGGCCGTGTTGGACGTCCGCAAAAAGTATGATACGGTGCAACATCTGCCCCTGATCAATGTCTTGCGGGCCAGAGGCGCGCCATATGCAGTGGTCCGGTANACGGGACGCTTCTGAGCGGTTCCGGCCGCTGTAAATGGCCGTGTTGGACGTCCGCAAGGAGTATGATACGGTGCAACATCTGCCCCTGATCAATGTCTTGCGGGCCAGAGGCGCGCCATATGCAGTGGTCCGGTATATCTGGAGCTTGTACTCCCAGGCCACTACTACTCTTCAGTGGCCTGGTGAGGTCACCCCTGATATACCCGTCCATCAGGGTGTTCATCAGGGTGACCCTTTGGCCCCATTTCTGTTCAACTTAGTTATGGATGAGGCTCTTCGTGGCTTGGTAGGTGCTGTTGGCTATACTGTTAGGGATCATCGGATATCGAGGCTAGCATTTGCGGGTGCCATGATTTTTCTTGCTTCAGATCAACCTTGCTCAGTTTGAGAAATTTCTCAGTTATTATCATTTACCTATCCCTTTTCCGGCGAATATGAGGCTTTGTTTTCAACACCCTTCATCTATTATGTGATACCAATTGGCAAGAATACTTAAAATAGCAGAACAAGTGAAAATCGCTCGGCACCAAGTCTGGACTGTACGATGGGTGGTCAATCGGCTCCCATCCAAAAAATCTGATCAGATTTTATGTTTGAACTGCTGAATGTTTGAATTTGGCATTGTCATGCAGCAACAAAACTCCAGGCGTCAGAAGGCCACGTCGCTTATTTCGTATTGCACGTCGAAGTTTAGTCAGGGTAGCGCAGTAAGCGACTGCATTGATTGTTGTTCCTTCCTGCATAAACTCGACATACAAGACTCCATGTCTATCCCAAAACACGGTTTCCATAACCTTGTGTGTTGAGATTGTCCGCTTGGCCTTGAATTTGACTGGTGATGTCGGATGACGCCATTCCATTGACTGACGTTTAGACTCTGGGGTCATGTGAGAAACCCACGTCTCGTCCCCTGTGACAATCTTCTAAAAAAATTGACCACCTTCCTTATGTTATCGGTTCAAAAAATCAACAGCACTAGCCATTATTTTAATTTGGTGTTTCTCAGTAAGCAGCCTGGGAACCCAATGTGCGCACAATTTGTGAAATTGCACATTTTCAGAGATAATTTTGTGCAAANTTGCACGTCGAAGTTTAGTCAGGGTAGCGCAGTAAGCGACTGCATTGATTGTTGTTCCTTCCTGCATAAACTCGACTTACAAGACTCCATGTCTATCCCAAAACACGGTTTCCATAACCTTGTGTGTTGAGATTGTCCGCTTGGCCTTGAATTTGACTGGTGATGTCGGATGACGCCATTCCATTGACTGACGTTTAGACTCTGGGGTCATGCGAGAAACCCACGTCTCGTCCCCTGTGACAATCTTCTAAAAAAATTGACCACCTTCCTTATGTTATCGGTTCAAAAAATCAAGAGCACTAGCCATTATTTTAATTTGGTGTTTCTCAGTAAGCAGCCTGGGAACCCAATGTGCGCACAATTTGTGAAATTGCACATTTTCAGAGATAATTTTGTGCAAAGTTTTTCTACCCACATTCGGAAATTCCAATGCTAAAGTTGAAATTGTGGATCGCCGGTCTTCACGAATCTTTTCGTCCACGGTTTGGATCAAATCTTCTGTGATCACTGATGGTCGGCCTGATCGCGATTCATCATGGACATTTTCCCGTCCGTCCTTGAAAGCTCTCACCCACTTACGCACTTTGCTGTCACTCATCGCATTGGGGCCATACACTTAACTTATCTGTCGATGAACTTCCGTTGCTGACACGTTCCTTGCTGTCAAAATCCGAATCGCTGACCGTATTTTACAGTTGGTGGGCTGATCAATTGTTTTAAACATTTTGAACTGACACTGTAAACAGCACACTGCAACAATANTATTTTACAGTTGGTGGGCTGATCAATTGTTTTAAACATTTTGAACTGACACTGTAAACAGCACACTGCAACAATAACAATGCAAATGTCGTCGTTTGACGAGCAAGGCATGCCGGGGGTCGGTGCGCATGCGCGTTACAATGTTCGCACGGCATTCGATTAGCTACGGCGATTCGGACCTTACTTTCCGAATAACCCTCGTACTTTAAAGTAAACGCAAAGACATGGAGCTACTTTCCCTCTGTATGTACCAACTTTGCTGTTCCCATGCCAGTCGGTGGGCCTGTTAAAACATACGCAAGATAGGAGCAGTTACATTTTCTAAAAAGTTAATTTCAAAAGTTTTTATAAACCGTGAACAACTTGAACTTAAAGATAAAAAGACAAAGGAAGACAAAGAGAGAGAGAGAGAGAGACAGTGAGAGGGAAAGATCTAGAAGAAAGAGATATGTAAATATATATAGAAAAAAAAGGAAATAGAAAAATTGAGCTAAAAAAAGGAAATAGAAAAATAGAGCTAAAAAAAGAGCGAGCTAAAAATAGAAAAAGCGAAAAAGAAAGATAATGTGCGCGAGAGAAATTTTTTCCTCGATATGATACTGAAGATAACTTACAANTAGAAAAAGCGAAAAAGAAAGATAATGTGCGCGAGAGAAATTTTTTCCTCGATATGATACTGAAGATAACTTACAATATAATTTAGCACAGTTCGGGGAGTAGGTGTTTCCGGACAATGCTACTGGTCGAAACCGGCCAGGAATCGAACCTATCCTGCTTAATTGGACCTCGTAATGGGTATTACAATATCTCTGCCTTTAATAAGCTCTCATACCCTCTTGATGGCTGATCGCTTATGTCTGTTCGACAGTTTCCGTATTCAAGATAATAGATTTCAGTTTGTTATGCTGATAATGTGTTATTTCCCCATCTCTCAGTGAGTGGTATTTGAGCAGTGCTTAGCAGCAGAAGTTTTAGACGCCGAAGGGAGTGAAGCGAAGTAAGACGTAAGGCGATGTTGGGGGAAATGAAATAATTGGAGAAAACCTTCAGCCAACTGCAAGTCCCACGTTTCCCACACGCGGAAATTCGTCGTGACCCCGCCAAGAATCGAACCTGGTTCGCTGTGTGGGATCCGAGTGGTCTGACCACTTCACCACCTCGGCCATCCCATTTCTAAGCAATCACTGTTCATTGCCTTTGATCATATAATCTCAGCGTAAGGCAGCTCAGTTGCTTTTATATTTCCCCTTAGGACCATGATCAGTGAAAGTTAAAGCAAGATCATGCGCTTTAACGGTGATGAAAGAATAAAAACTCTTTTTATTTTTATTTATATGTGAAATACTTGTAAATTTGTGGACAATACACATTATATAATTTTCATACACTAACATTTTTCGGATGCATAGCTTATCATAATTAGCCGTCAAAATNGGACAATACACATTATATAATTTTCATACACTAACATTTTTCGGATGCATAGCTTATCATAATTAGCCGTCAAAATAACAATGTATATATTTTTTTATGTAAAAAACAAAATTGAACAATTTACCACTATGAAGCTTGTAGGGTTTTAATTATATGCCACCATCACTGCCTACTTAAAGGTAAGGCTGCATCTACCAACACATGAAATAGCTTTACTTTTTTAAGTTTTCCGTTACTTTCTTTAAAATTCCCCCATTGTTTCAGTAAGTAGTTTAGTTTTTCTCATGCTTTCATAAAAATATAGGTGATTAAATAACTATTTAAGGTAAATGCACCTGTAATATCCTCTGCGATGAGCCCATAAATATTGTGTTCATTTTTAGCCTATTTTCCGAAAGAAAGAAAGAAAGAAAGGTTTATGAGATCACTTTCCTGTCTGTGTGCGAGCGTGTATGTGTGTGTGTCAGTGCGTGTGTGTGTCCATCCTTTCAATTTTTGAACGGTTAAACGGAATTTCATCAAACTCGGTACTTATATAGTACATAGTAAGGAAACCTGACTTTTCCAGTTTTCGACCACACCACTTTCAAAATGGCGGTCATTTTAATATTTATGATGATATCAAGATCTTGGGTTGATATGTCATATCTCTAGATCCATTCAACCTAATTTAACCAAATTTTGTATTCTGGAAGGGCATCGTAAAAGTATTACATTTTGAAAAGGATATTGTTAGTCCACCACTTTGTATGAAAGCAACAAATAAATAAATAAAGATTTTACATTATATCTCGAAAACTATTAATCCAGTTCTCACCTTATTTGACATGTAGGTAACATTATAATGGGCTGGCTAATCTTTAGTATAAACTTTATTAAGTACTTATTTTCAAAATGGTGGTCATACAACAAATTTTAACCAAATATTGTATGTTGAAACTATTTATTACAATCATCATATATGCTAATACATAGTCTTCGTCAGCCATTTTGTAAGATAGCATACATTAATAAATAAAGTTTCTGTCATATCTCGGTAAAAAAAAATTAACCAATTCCTACCAAATTTGACAAACAAGAAGTATTAGGACAGTTGATGTACATTTTTGTGTTTTAGTATGTCAGGCACTTATTTTCAAAATGGCGGATATATAGCCATTTTAACTTAGAATGCTTTATCGTCGAAACCATGAAATTCATCCTAACTTAACTTTGCATGCAGGCAGTAGATTTTACAACTATCAATCGTGTTTACATGAAGTATATTTTGTCCGCCATTTTGTAGAATAGCACCACATTAATAAATGTATTTTTATGTCATATATAGATAAACCATTGAACAATTCCTACCGAATTTGGAAAGTAAGTAGTACTGCAGCCGATAAAGTAATATGAAATGTTTTAAGAATGTCAGACAATTATCTTTAAAATGGCAGCAACAGTAGCATCTTAGCTTAGAATGATTTATCGTCGTAACGATGTAATCAATTGTAACTTAACTTTGTATGCTGGCAGTATATATTAAAACTATAAACTGTATCTACACAAAGCATCTTTTCTCCGCCTTTTTAAAGATAGCATCACACGAATAAATCATTTTTTAGTGTAATTTCTTGGGAAACCACTGACAGTAGTACTGGAGTACATATAACCATATTATTTTAGAATGCTATACAGTAGAGACCATGTAATAATTTCCAACATATATTCGTATGCAGACAGTAGATATAACAACTACCAACTGTATCTATACAAAACATATTTTGTCCGCCATTTTGTAAGATAACCCCATATAAATAAAGTTTTTGTAATTACTTGGGAAAGAATTGACCTATTCTTACCAAATGTGGCAAGCAAATATTACTGTGGCAGATTATGCAAAACATAATTTTTTTTGTATGTCAGACACTTATTTTAAAATGGCGGGAAAATATGCATCTTAGTTTAGTATACTTTATCATAGAAACCATGTAATCAATTCCTACTTAATTTTGAATGTTGGAAGTTTGTATTACAACTATCGAATGCTTCTACACAGGGCATCCTTTGTCAACCATTTTGTAAGATATACCACATGAAAAAATTATGTTTTATGTAAAATCTTAGGAAATAATTTACATATTCCTACCAAATTTTGTAAACAATTAGCACTGCAGCAGGTAGTGTAAAGTGCTATGTTTTAATTAGATAAGGCACTTATTTTCAAAATGGTGGCTGTATAAATATTAAGCACTGTATATTCCACTAACTAAAAGAATTTCAACCTAACTTTGTATGCTGGCAGTATATATTAAAACCATCACAATTTTTCTATGCAGTCTTATTTATCTGCCATTTTGTAAGTTAGCTCCAGAATAAAATTAAGTTTTTGTCATTCTCGGGAAACAATTTAACATTTCTTACCAAATTCAGCAAAGAAGTTGTACTGTGGTAGGCCATATAACTAAATATATATAACTCTATATATATGTGTATATATACACATATATTTAAGTGACACACTTAGTTACAGAATGGTTGCTAAAAAAAATATGTTTAGCTTAATGTGCTTTATCTACGAAACTACGTTATCGATTTTAACTTCCTAAGATCGTCACACGATAAATATTAATGTTTTATTCCATATCTCAGGGACCAATCAACCGATTTTCAACAAATTCTTCTCATAAGTAGTGCTATGGTACATGTTTTAAGTGGCTCAGTCAATTATTTTCAAAATGACGGACTGTTAAATATTTAAGGATTGTGAATCACATCATTCTAAACATCAGATGATTAAATTCGAAGTTGGTACTCGAATTCGACCTCCGTAATGCAGTTGATTGAGCACTAGCATATGGTACGAGGTTTTCTGGGTTCGAGTCCTCGGTGGCATGTGTGTATTTTAAATTGCCTCACTACTGTTTCATATTTTTATGCTTTCATCTCTAATGATGTTGCTTTCAACGAGACGACAAGCTCTACCTACCAACTCAGCTTTTACGAAGTTTTTAAAAATTTATTGCACCCGAGTTGAGGAAAGTAAGATTATAAGTTATATCAGTAACTTCTTGTTTCTTGGTAATGAAACGCTGTAGATTTATGCATGTTTCAATAATACAACTAAATTATTAGCTACCATAAGGAAGATATGTTTATACGATATGAAATAGGACACATAAATTACGCATCAGAAAATCACAAAGGAAAATTTGTGCATCTAAATTATCAAGTTTGGAAAAATCTGCTATCAATACTGTAGGCATGGCTCTGTAAAATTTAACTATGATTCCTTAATATCTCGGTTACTGCTACATTTACATTATTCAAAAAATTTGAAAGAGTGAAAGATGTTACTGTTTGTATGTAGTTGTACTTCTCTCCATTCGGTCGAAAGGCACAAAGCTGAAGTTGTTATTACGCGCACCCGCTCACACACACACATATATATATTTGTTTATTTATTTGCACTTAGGCCTACACACATACGTAAATAAATTCAAGTTGAGCC
>NQII01003386.1:136542-169049 GCA_002778355.1 Clitarchus hookeri | reverse complement strand
TCCTCACCAACACCACAAACCTCCCGGCTTTCCCAACACGCGTATACATCCACGTGTGGAGTGTCGATACAGCGAAATACCCCCCACCACCCAATTGGACGAGCTGGGATTACCTGATTACTCGAACCGAACAGTGTCGCGTCAATCAGTAAGAGGCGTTATTAATCTGCATCAGCTGTGATAGCGCGCGGCCATATGGCGCGCTTTGTTTAGCTTATTTTTAAACGCCTTTGTTTCTTCTTGTTTTTATCCTGCCGCCATTGATCATAAACGTGACACTCAAAGAGAAAATATTTACTTTTTTTCACCGCAATGTATGTTGTGATATCCTGCACACTTCGCATTGAAATGAAGAGGATCATGTCGATGTATAACACTGCGGAGAAATGTAGACACGGCTATCTCTAAAAACTTATACATTAAAATTTCTGTTTCTAAAATTTTTAGATACTAGTAAATCAACCAAACCGTGGAACAAGAGACCTCAGGCTTTCCGAGTTAACGCTCAATATGCATGAGTCGGAATATATTTTATTCCCGTTTTGTATAACTAAATGATGTTCACGGTTAATTTAGCACTTTTAAAATCCAACCTTTTAAAAAATGCCACTGCCTTACCTGTATATATTTTAATGGGCACACTGACTGGCATGCGCCCAGTAAAGTTGGCAACGATGCGATGCGTAAGTAGTTCCATTCTTAATGTTGAATTTAAAGTGTAAGGTAAACATTTGTAAATGCCAAAATTATTTCTTTCTGTTTCTTTTTTTTTTTATGCATATAAGAGTAAGATAAAACAAATATTGTAAAATGTTTACTTTTTTAATCTTACAGTTTTACTTGACCTGCACGTAAATAAGGTGACCCGGCCTGTGACTAAGTTAATTTTACATATGGTGGAAGAACACACAATGTGCATACTATTATATCTTAAGCAGGGACTCTAAAAGAGCTCATTTACTGTGAAAAGCCTATCATTTCCCTAAGACTTCCTCTGGTAGATTTTCCAAGTGACACTAAGTTTTGCACGCTCAGTTGTTTTTTTTAAGTCTGAGGAGGCTTTATGAAGTACAGTTTATACAGTCACTAACTCCAAACCAAATAAATGTCCGCTGATCTGACAAAAAAAAACCTGAAACTATGGCGAGTTTTTTCTGGTACGAAATAAATTCATTTGTACCCCAGAAGATGTTTGGGGAGATCCTGTATTGTTTTAAGAACTCGCCTACAAACTAGACCGAGGTTTAACAGCCACTACAACATGTTACATAACACACACCACAACACGCTAGTCATCACACTGATTGACGGAGAAATATTGTTCCCCTCCGATATNAAGCCTATCATTTCCCTAAGACTTCCTCTGGTAGATTTTCCAAGTGACACTAAGTTTTGCACGCTCAGTTGTTTTTAGTTTAAGTCTGAGGAGGCTTTATGAAGTACAGTTTATACAGTCACTAACTCCAGGCCAAATAAATGTCCGCTGATCTGACAAAAAAAAACCTGAAACTATGGCGAGTTTTTTCTGGTACGAAATAAATTCATTTGTACCCCAGAAGATGTTTTAAGAACTCGCCTACAAACTAGACCGAGGTTTAACAGCCACTACAGCATGTTACATAACACACACCACAACACGCTAGTCATCACACTGATTGACGGAGAAATATTGTTCCCCTCCGATATNACATGTTACATAACACACACCACAACACGCTAGTCATCACACTGATTGACGGAGAAATATTGTTCCCCTCCGATATATAAATAGGCAAGTTTTTAAAGAAATCAACAATACATTGCCGGATGGAAATATGGGCCCAGAGACTAACACAGTGTCCGAGGTGCGCGCGGTAAGCGGGCAACACGGGTGGTAAGCGGACAGTGTCCAGGCTAGCAGCAAGTGGATAGTGAGCGAACTAGCGACAAGTGGGCGGTGAGCAGGCTAGCGAGTTCACCTGCCACTTCTCCGATCGCTGTCAACCTGCCACTCGTGGCTAGCGACAAGTGGGCGGTCGGCAGGCTAGCGACAGTTGGACGGTGAGCAGGCTAGCGACAAGCGGATCCTGAGCGGGCTAGCAACAAGTGGGCTGTGAGCGGGCTAGCAATAATTGGATGGTGAGCAGGCTAGGTGGGCGGTGAGCGGGCTAGTGACAAGTGGGCGGTGAGCAGGCTAGCGACAAGTAGGCGGTGAGCGAGCTAGCGACAAGTGGACGGTGAGCGGGCTAGCGACAGTTGGATGGTGAATGGGCTAGCGACAGTTGGACGGTGAGCGGGCTAGCGACAAGAGTGCGGTGAGCGGGCTAGCGACAAGAAGGCGGTGAGTGGGCTAGTGACAATTGGATGGTGAGAAGGCTTGCGAAAATTGGATGGTGAGCGGGATAGCGACAAGTAGGCGGTGAGCAGGCTAGCGACAAGTGGGCAGTGAGCGGGCTAGCGACAAGTGGGTGGTGAGCAGGCTAGTGACAAGTGAACAGTGAGCGGGTTAGCGACAATTCGATGGTGAGCGGGCTAGGGACAAGTGTACGGTAAGCAGGCTAGCGACAAGAGTGCGGTGAGCGGGCTTGCGACAAGTGGGCGGTGAGTGTGCTAGTGACAATTGTATGGTGAGTGGGCTAGCGACAAGTGGACGGTGAGCGAGCTAGCTACAATTGGACGGTGAGTAGGCTAGTGACAATTGGATGGTGAGAGGGCTAGCGACAAGAGTGCGGTGAACGGGCTAGTGACAAGTGGGCGGTGAGTGGGCTAGTGACAAGTGGGTGCTGAGCAGGCTAGTGACAAGTGAACAGTGAGCGGGTTAGCGACAATTCGATGGTGAGCGGGCTTGTGACAAGTGTACGGTAAGCAGGCTAGCGACAAGCGTGTGGTGAGTGGGCTAGCGACAAGTGGGCGGTGAGTGTGCTAGTGACAATTGGATGGTGAGCGGGCTAGCGAAAAGTGGACGGTGAGCGGGCTAGCAACAATTGGACGGTGAGTGGGCTAGCGACATTTGTACAGTGAGAGGGCTAGCGACAAGAGTGCGGAGAGCGGGCTAGCGACAATTGGACGGTGAGCGGGTTAGCGACAAGAGGGTGGTGAGCGGGGTAGCAACAATTGGATGGTGAGCGGGCTAGCGACAAGTAGGTGGTGAGCGGGCTAGTGACAGGTGGGCTCTGAGTGGGCTAGTGAAAAGTGGATGGTGAGTGGGCTAGCGACAATTGGACGTGAGTGGACTAGCAACAAGAGTGTGGTGAGCGGGCTAGCGATAATTGGAGGGTGAGCAGGCTAGTGACAATTGGACGGTGAGCGGGCTAGCAACAAGAGTGCTGTGAGTGGGCTAGCGACAACTGGATGGTGAGTGGGCTAGTGACACGTAGGCGGTGAGCAGGCTAGCGACAAGTGGGTGGTGAGCAGGCTAGCGATAGTTGGACGGTGAGTGGGCTAGCGAAAATTGGACGGTGAGCAGGCTAGCGACAATTGGACGGTGAGCAGGCTAGCGACAATTGGACGGTGAGCGGGCTAGCGACAATTGGACGGTGAGTGGGCTAGCAACAAGAGTGCGGTGAGCAGGCTAGCGACAATTGGACGGTGAGCGGGCTAGCGACAAGTGTACGGTAAGCAGGCTAGCGACATGTGGGTGGTGAGCAGGCTAGTGACATGTGAACAGTGAGCGGGTTAGCGACAATTCGACTGTGAGCGGGCTAGTGACAAGTGGGCAGTGAGCAGGCTAGCGACGAGTAGGCGGTGGCAAGCGAGCGAGTGTCGTGATGTACGTGCAGGCGATAGAAGCAAGAGCGCTACACAATCAGTTGTCAACATGAGTCCACTACTACTTGCCGAATATGTTCTCTGTAAATATTACGTTGCGAAACGTAAACTGCAAAGTGAAATTGTTACGAGGAAAATGTATTGCATGTATGTAATTTATAAAGATCGCGATCAGTTCGTGAATTCCACTTCGTGACGATTCCGATTTTTTCAGTGATTACGAGAAAATGACACCACAAACATTTACCTACATTGAAAATGCAAACGCAATCAACCTCTGCAAATTGCTACGATCTTTCCTATGCCGATATCCATTGAGAAGAGGTTAGTTGAAATTCTGAGGCAAGTAATTTAAAATTCTAAAATACAAGAATGATGGAGTATAACGAAACAAAATAATATATACATGTTTTTAAAGCTGTAATAATATAAACATTATATTTGTATTTGAGTTACATATTCACAATAATATATCGGTAGAAAATATTGTGCCCCATCTACAACCACAATATTATAGAGAAAAGAAAATATTAATTTCAACAAAGAAATGCCTTGAGTCCTTGGCACAAACAACATACAAAAAANATATTATAGAGAAAAGAAAATATTAATTTCAACAAAGAAATGCCTTGAGTCCTTGGCACAAACAACATACAAAAAATGCCACAAAATCACAAAGTGGCACAAAAATTACGAAACCATTTTACCAAAGGGCCCTGCAACAAATAGAGGAGAAGTGATATAACTCAAATCAATCAAACTGGGTGATCTTACATGGCACAAAAGATAGAATCAAATAATATACACCAGGCAAAACAAATTATTTGCACACCANATATTATAGAGAAAAGAAAATATTAATTTCAACAAAGAAATGCCTTGAGTCCTTGGCACAAACAACATACAAAAAAATGCCACAAAATCACAAAGTGGCACAAAAATTACGAAACCATTTTACCAAAGGGCCCTGCAACAAATAGAGGAGAAGTGATACAACTCAAATCAATCATACTGGGTGATCTTACATGGCACAAAAGATAGAATCAAATAATATACACCAGGCAAAACAAATTATTTGCACACCGTGTGATTTTGGGGTTTCTCACAAAGCATGGTCTAATTGTGCGCTAAATTAATTTTATTTATAAACAAAACATGAAACAACATTACACAGTCCAAAACCGTATTTTAAAATTCCAAGTAAACAATATTCCTAATTATGCACATTTGCACTGAAAAAAAAAAGTATTTGCCCATCCTACAACCAAAGGTCATTTTTCATTGCGTAGCTACTGTAATTCAGTTAATATTTTGCGTGCATTCCTTTATCACTGATTACAGCCTCCAAACGTTTAGGCATTGACTCTACTAACTTTTTTTTTTTGTTATGTCAGGTGATAGTGTTCCAAGCCTCAATAAGTGCCTGTTTTAAATGTCCCTCGCTCTTTATTGTGGCCTGACGGACGTTTCTGTCCAGAATGAGCTACAGGTTTTCAATCGGATTAAGATCACTGGGGTGGGGTGAGCAACCATCTAGGTGTTGTGTAGAGAAGACACTCCTTCGTTACATGTGTCGTATGCACGGAGTCGCTATCCTCCTGGAAGTAGAAACTCCAACCAAGCCCCAATTTTGCAGCACTCTCTTGCAGGTTACCCCTTAACACTTCCACATATGATCGAGCTGTCATGTTGCTTTTAATAATGTGCAAATTACCGACTCCGCTGTATGCCATGCACCCCCAAACCATTATATTGCCTCTACGGTGCTTAACTTTGCTTAGGATATTATGCTGGTTCAGTCCTGTTTTATTTCTCCTCCATGAATTTAAATGGCTGGCTTCTTTAAAAACGTCTTATCATCTCTCGTCTGAAAAAATTATTTGTTTCTTAAAGTCTAGTGGTTTGTCTCTGTAAGTTTGTGCGAACTCGAGTCTTTTTCGCCTGTTAATCTCAATTATAAAGAGCTTCTGTATAAGGTTGCCTGCCTCGAACACCTGCGTCGTGGAGAAAATTCCTTACCTTCTGTGATGACACGCTTCCCTGAACATGACGCAATGTCATTACCACTCGGTTGTGCGCTGTTCTTTGATGATGTGTCGTCATTCCCGTACAGGAGGAACGCGTGAAAGACCTGTTCAGGCTTTATTTGCAGTTGTACCTGTCATTTCATGTCTTTTNATTTGCAGTTGTACCTGTCATTTCATGTCTTTTAATAATATACCGCACCGTAGAAAATAATACATTTAACTGTTTACCTATTTCCCGAATACTTTTTCCGACACGATGCAATGCCGCTACGTCTTTCTTCATTCCCACAGGGATCTCTTTTCGCTTTGGAGCCATTCGATGCACACGCGTCCAATTTACTTGCCGAACTGAAATAACATTACGTGCATATGCATAGTGGGTTGAGTATATAGTACCATTCGGTCACATTTAACATTCCTGGGTTTGTTTACACAGACAGAAGGTTCACCGCTGTGGTTCTATACTATGTGTGCGAATACTTTTTTTTTTTTTTTTTGCAATGTAAATTGACATAATTATGAATATTATTCTTTGGTTTCGCATTTTGAAATACGTTTTTGTTATGTGTAATATGGCTTCTTGTTCTGTTAATAAATTAAATTACTTTGGCAAACAGTTAGACCATGCTTTGTGGGAAACTTCACAAAAACATGGTGTGCAAATGCGTTTTTTTTTTTTTTTTTTTTTGCCTGCTGTATATACAAGACTTTCCTGTATAAGAAATCACATATTGGCCCAGAAAGAAAATATTTTAACATCAATAACAAGACGTGACTTGTGGTTTTGCGTTACTAAATGCTCTGTTTCCTTTTTTATTTTATTTCAAAACATTAACAAACAGCATGTCTTCAGCAAATAATTATTTGGAAAGAGAAAAACTGNTCCTTTTTTATTTTATTTCAAAACATTAACAAACAGCATGTCTTCAGCAAATAATTATTTGGAAAGAGAAAAACTGTCAACAAAATGAATTGGGAAAAGTCATCAATAAAACTTGAACCATCAGTTACTCAACCTAAACTTCTTTGAAGAATCCTTCATAACATAAAATTAAACGTCTTTTATCAGAATATAAAAAGAGATAATTAATATAGATGATTAATCTTTTGCAATTACAACACGAATTCATTTTTTTAATTAAATGTTGGTTAAAACAACGTCGAAGTAAATCAACTGCTCGCAACTTAAAATTATTAAAAGTGGTACACTGAACAAAATGTNTTGGTTAAAACAACGTCGAAGTAAATCAACTGCTCGCAACTTAAAATTATTAAAAGTGGTACACTGAACAAAATGTAAATTAAATCTTTTTAGTTACAAATAGCACATATTTTGAAAGACCATCATTTTAAATATCTACAACAAAAGTTTCTTGTGGACCTCTGAAATTAGAACTTCACACCAGATGCATAGTGCTTGCCGCCCGCTTCTTAAACAAACTGATTCGACCCGCTTTCTTGCAGCGTCGCCCGCCCGCTAACCGCTTCCACGTTGAACACGTACGTTACTGTAGTTCGCCCGCGTGTCGACCGCGTGCTGCCCGCCCTGTTGAACCGCGCGCACGTAGGACAAGCGAGGCTTGAAACACGATCTGCGGCCGCCTCACACGCACAGTCGTTCCGAATGTACTTGTCCGCGCCAAAATTACCCAAAATCAAACATTCTCGTACGAAGTTCTAAGTCGGCATTTTTTGTTCTCCTGCATGTGCTCAACATTTCCTAAAACGTTTANCAAACATTCTCGTACGAAGTTCTAAGTCGGCATTTTTTGTTCTCCTGCATGTGCTCAACATTTCCTAAAACGTTTAACCAAATCGGTCCATTGTTCTGTCTTCCATGAGTTCCTCAACTTGAAGAAGTAAGGTACAGTATATATAATATAGGNACCAAATCGGTCCATTGTTCTGTCTTCCATGAGTTCCTCAACTTGAAGAAGTAAGGTACAGTATATATAATATAGGTTCTGTTATTTACGTAATAAAATCCACAGAATTAGATAATAAAATATTTGCTTTTAACGCAATAAAAAAGTCAGTACTTTTTTTAATTGATTATAACCCGTTTAAGCTTCAAAACAATGCATTTCTATATAATTTTCTGTGATTTTCTATAGCCATTAGAAGAAAACTGTTTTAAGGTAAATTTTTTAATACAACACAGAATACGAAAAGACGAAAAGAGCGAACACGGACGAACAGACGATATCACCCCCGAAGTGTAGCTTTGAGTGCAGGGAATAAGTGTATAACATTTCAGCTGTCCGTTTTAACCCGTTTACCAGCATTTTGGCTAGCTGCGCTGTCCCTAAATAGCGCTCGCCCTCAGCCAACCAACCTGCACTCTAGCACACGTGTAGGCGCAAGCGTAGCAATGTTTATCATCTAGTTCAGATATGTTGAATAGATTTCCTGCGAGAGACTCACACCGACAACTGTAGCTAATCTGAGTGTAGTTGCTTACAGCCGAACTTTAACAGTTCTGAAAGTTACAACTCTTAAGACGGGAAGTGTGTATTTCTAGTCGATATATTGCGGTTGTTTAGCTTTTGGCAAACGACACATCAAGTTTAATTGNAGACGGGAAGTGTGTATTTCTAGTCGATATATTGCGGTTGTTTAGCTTTTGGCAAACGACACATCAAGTTTAATTGGGTTATAAAAACGAGAATAGAAGATAGATAATAGGAGTTGTGGCGCACAGGCTGCAGGCCTTGGAGCTCGGAGCCATACGGTATCTTGGATTTCCGCCATTTTGTAATGTTCATGACTTTGAGCTGTTGTTAATTTGTTTCCGGTCGCCATATTGTTTCCGCTCGCTATTTTGTTTTTGTCCGGCATTTTGTTTTCTTCCTTTCTTTTCTTTCAAAATTCCCTATTCGTCCCTTTAAAATGTACTGTTTTTCCTCGCATTTGTCGTTTTTCCCCTTGAAACGTCCTCAATAGTAGCTTTCCTGCCACTACAGCCGCATGTCCGCCATATTGACAGCTCCTAAAAAAACATCCCTACGGTGTAGAGCTGCTACGTTAATAGCCTTATTTAGCTAAAACTAGTAGTGCTCATAAATTTGAATCAGTNATCCCTACGGTGTAGAGCTGCTACGTTAATAGCCTTATTTAGCTAAAACTAGTAGTGCTCATAAATTTGAATCAGTTACTCCATTTGGAACTTGAGAAGTTAGGTGTCATCTTAAAAATTCGCTCGAATATAAAAATTTAAATATTGAATTATATATATATAATATTTTTATTTAACTTCTAAAATTTACATATATAAATGTATGAAGGAAGCTACATGTCTACGGACTCGTATTTTCAAGGATAATTAAAATATGATGTTACAACCATAGATTTAGTAAAGCAGAATTTTGTAAAATAAAAGTTGTGTATTTCATTTTATTATTTTTATTTAATTTTTACAAACAAGTGTATCGAATGACATGTCTACAGTTTCGTATTTTTTAGACAGATAATAATATGTCGTCAGAAAATATTTTAACAGGAATATCGCCAGAACCATATTGAATTTTATAAGCATATAAATATATTAGTAAATATACCAAGAGTTATATATTTTCGGATTTGTGTTTTAAAGTCAAATGCTAAAGTAACATTATGAACTTTGATTATTCGCACTTTTCGAAGCCATGTTGAATTTAGTAGGCAGTAAATATTTTTAATAGGTTTATAAGCACTTATGAATTGAAAATGTCTGCTGATAAAACAATTAAAGTGACTTTTCAAAGCGAATTTCCTGTAAGAACAAAAATAAAGTTATAGAAAATAAGTTTAACAAGTTTAGAAAGATTTGCGAGATTATGTATACATTTGAAAAATAAAACACGAATCACANATAGAAAATAAGTTTAACAAGTTTAGAAAGATTTGCGAGATTATGTATACATTTGAAAAATAAAACACGAATCACACACTTTAGTTCTATAATACAATAGCAACACCAGTAATCGTATATGGAAAAATTCAAAAAAGTTGTTCTAGAAAGAGATAAAGATAGAATCCAGCCTGCTAAAATTATATTTTAATGAATTCACCTAGCATACTTCAGTACTGAAAATACATTAATTTATATTGCCGCGGAATTTCGATGTTCAGATAGTACGACATTTTGAAATGTTAATTAAAACTAAGAGTTGTAGCATTTATACTTTGTATAATTATACGTTTACATTTAATTGTAAAAACTGTTTTCGTAATGAAGAGATGCAATTTAGGAAAACGCGTAAATATTGCAATGACGGCTGAACAAAGTGGCCAGAAAATTTTGTGTTTTGTAATTCTATTCGCGATATTATAGGCTTAATGTTGTTGCATGTCCACGGAGTCACCACTGGACCCTTCCAACACCCCTTCCCCCCTCCCACGTTATTCATTTTTTCGAAACTCTATCCATCAGGTAGTCAGTAGTCAAGGCATATTCAAGTCTTCTGTGGACAAAGCGAGTACAAGAGCCAGTAGGTTGGCGAGAAGAAGAGAGGGGAATAGTGCGCGGTGCATATGCGAGTTTCACTTTGAGACCATTCGCAATATCTTACCATAATGCTAGGAAATCATTTCATCTATTTTAGTGAAAGACAGCGAACGGTATCTTATATTTTCAGCTTTACTCATTCTAGTATATAGTTGACATTTCTTATTATTTCTGTTTATGGTAATAGCAGTTAATTTATGGTAATAATGTATTTGCTATTATGTTCAATTGTACACAATATAAAATTGAATAGTTACAATGGTAATAAAAACGGTATTATATTTTTTGTGCAACGTTATTAAAACCTAAATTATATATTTTATTAATATTTGTAGTTAATTAATTGAAGTCGTTCATCTTATCACGAATGTGGATACACTCAGGTAATAAATACTAACAGTGTAAATAAAAGGGTGTGTTTCCCTTTATGGAGTCTTTGTTTTGGTGAAGCTGGCCATGACACTGCTATTCCATTACATTGTTCGAGACATGCAAATTTTGAGGCCAATCTTATAGTCACGTAAAAAATCATAACAATTTTTATTTGTTCTAAATTATATTTGGCAATGTATACGATTTGGACTGAATTAAATGGCAAGGAATACAGATTGAACTAAGTCCTAATTATGTGTCTTTGAAAATAAGGCAAAGCCAATAATAAACTATTAATGTAATCAGATGAATTAGCATTTGCAAACAGTCTTGAAACAGTAAGGATTTCCGCTGGACGAGGTGACATTTCAGACAATTTTATTTCAACGATTAGTGTGACAAGAGAAGTATTTGACCGAAATGTCCACGTGCGATCTCCCCCCTCAACCCTCAAAGCACCTAAAAGAGAGGAAAAGAAATCAAACGACACAACCGACATAATTTGTCGATCACTCGAAAGAATGCAGCACATTACACACAGCACTGGTGGAAGGGAAGACAATGTGGAGGAATCTGACACCTGCTCATATTTATTTTCAAATTCATTCCGTAGATTTTGAGCAAGTACAATGACTCGGGGATGTGGAATAAGTCAAAATGAAACTAGTGTCGCTATAGTGTGTGACATCTGTGCTTCTGGTAGTAGTGATCTCACTCGCCGACTGGGATGAGTGTTTTTAGTTTGTGTGCTTTTTGCGACATTTTTTACGAAATAATAAATGCTGAACTGATACTATGAATTGGACAGAGTTTTCTGTTCTCAAGCTAAGTATGCACGGGGATTTTTCGTGACAAGAAAAGGATAACCGTTTACTCATGCTCTAGGCTACACAGATTCTTGCGTCACATTCACTGTTTGTTTCGCCATGTTTACCTTCACGCTCTAGCAAAATGCGTGTATATGTTATGTTTTTGTGTGTATCTTGTAACCATTGTGTGAAGAATTTAACTCAGGCTGCAAATTTTTCGATCAAGAAAACTTACTCATGGCATCAAAAGCACCTGTGTTAATGTTTTTTTTTATAATTTTCAATACACTTTAATAGTAAGGTATAATTTCTGAAAACTGTTTGCTAAAAAAAAAACCAAATTCATTACTAGGCCAACTCTGAGTTTTAATCATATTTGTTACAAAACTATCCGGCTTTTTTGACAGTTAGAATAATAAGTAAATGCATCACTGACCCGACTCGTAAAAATCATTTCACTCTGGTTGTACCCACAACACAAATATACGGACACGGATTAATCGGACTGGCTTTACTAATCTTTCACCATGGCATAAAAATTGATTTAAATAAAGTAATTGTCTCGTATTTTAAGAAACAACAAAAGAGATTAGAACTTGCCCTGTAAGTTATGCTGTAAAATTAACATGTCGTTTACTTTAGAAAACTGTGGTAATCAATGAGGTAATATTAATTTTTAGTTATATTCAACATGTTACATTTACTGTACTTAAAGTTCAGTATGCCACTTAGTAAGGTACATGAGAGANATTTTTAGTTATATTCAACATGTTACATTTACTGTACTTAAAGTTCAGTATGCCACTTAGTAAGGTACATGAGAGAGTACATACAATTCATCTGGCTAGCATGAGTGAAAAGAGAGGCCGCGGAGGTGTAGTGGCCAGACTACTTANGAGAGAGTACATACAATTCATCTGGCTAGCATGAGTGAAAAGAGAGGCCGCGGAGGTGTAGTGGCCAGACTACTTATCACCTCTCGCCCCAGACGAACTTGGTTCATTAATGTGGGTTCAATCCCGAGTTTCTCATGTGGAAAACGTGGCGGACGTTGCTGCTGCCCCGTTGGTTTTCTCGGGGAACTTTCATTTCTCCCAGCGCTGCATTTTGTCGCTGCTCCATATTCATCTCACTTCACACCTCATCAGCACTGCCAACCTTTCATAGCGCAGTTGGTTGGTGTTCCGCCGGCCTGTGGTGCGGTAGGTTCTGGGTTTGAATCCTTGGTAAGGCATGCATGTTAGTTAGAGTTAGGTCATAAGTTAGTTTGTAAGCCGTCCACTGACAAGCCTTCAGACATAACACCGGAGAACGTCAATAAGCCCTTTCCAATCAATATCATCAGCGCCGAGAACCTCAGCTGTTTAGCGTCGCCGATATCTCTCATTATCACTATGAGTTGAAATATCTGACAAATACGTCTGTACTCAGACCGACCCATGGGGAACCAGGACGAAAATGGCGATGTAAAGTTTGTAGGGTGTCGACGCTATAACTAAGTGGTCTTAGTGACTAATAACACCCCGTCTTCGAAGGGGATTACGACTACGCATCTAGCATCGCAAGTGCGGGCTCGTGGTGACTGACAGTCATTCCGGGCGTGGGCCGACATTTCCGGGCAGTACATCTCGCGACTCCGATGTGCCAGTTGCTGATTTTGCTGCCAAACCAAATTAAATTGTTTAGATCTGTCAATGTAAGCCATAAATGACAAGTATCTATTTCGTTGCTTTCATTTTATTCCCATATCCCAAATGAAATATTATCCGCTAACACAAACTTATTCACGTACAACTCATGGCCGTGTTCCAGCCAATATTTTTTTCTNTTTGTGGCTTTGCTGCCGTATTGCTAGTGATGTTAGACACTGCAGCACTTATTTTCCGTTTTCGTTCATTGTAGGTTTCAGCATATTTTATAAAAATCACTATGACAGTCATAAGTGACAAGTAGAGGGGCGCAAGGAGGCGGTCACCCCTCCATTTTTAGACAGCTGGGGCATGGCTCTTCCCCTATCCCCCGGGTGGTCGGCCACTAGTAGTTTTCAGTCAATTATACATTTATGGTAACTTGCCTCATTCCTTAACAAATATAATGGTATTTTACTGTTTTAATTGATTTGGTCTTGTAAAAATTATAATATTTATTTGATTCATAATGTTTAGAATTTAGGGTGCTTTCATAATTCGCATTGACTTTTCAAGCAGAAATTCAGAAATGTATTCCCTTATATATTTGTAACTCGTATTGTTTAAAACCTTGACATAAATGAAAATAAGTGTTACATTCGTGCATAACTTCTCGCACAAACATACAACACACATTGATACAGATAAGATTAATATATTAAAATGATCATGAGCGTGGTTACAGAAAATATGAGCCTCCCGCCACCTTTCGNCACCACCTTTCGTCCCACTCACGGGAAACTAAAATTCGGGGGTACGTGATGTATGATGACAGTTAATGTAAGGCCTACTTTTATTTAGCACACGGGTATACTTTTATGAGTAAAAAAATACAGGCACTTAATTTCGTCTTGGCTCACTCAAATATCGCAGTAGTTATAACTTGATGTATCCCAGATATTAATCTAAAAACAATAATGTTCTTCTTGTCATCCATGTCGTCTGCGATGGTAGCGGTTGCACAACTAACGCCTTTCAGACGCAAAATGTCGCTCCTGTCACTCCTGAACATTACTCGACTTCTAACTGCCGAAGCTAACTAGAGCGTCTTTGCAGCTGAAATGTGTGCCCTGGGGCGCGGTTATCGTTCACTTTTCTGCTTATCGGGAGTCGCTTTACGTCTTGGAAACAATAAGTGAGGTGGAAGTTACCATGGCACGAAGTGTAGCGGTCAGGTACCTAGCAGAATATCGTAAACTCCACACTAATTATTAGCCTTCGCATTCGCGTTGTATAGCAACCAAAACTTGTTTTTCTTAATTTTCTACTCGTAACGGGGTCATCAACAAAATGTGGTTATAGAGGTTCACAACTCAATAAACTAAATTTGCTGAAAATTTAAACTTATGCAGTGGTACAAATTTGTTATTTTATATATATTAATAGCACGGTGCTGTTAACATAGAATAATATGGAGACAGTGATATCGCTTATCGCCCATTTACGAATAACCTCCGTTATATGAAATATGAGGAACTAGCAAATATTTGTGAAATAATTTTCCGAAATGCGAAAGGAAGCAAAAATCTTTTGCCAGACTGCTGTCCCAGAGAATCCAGTTCAGTGCATCACAGCCACGACTGTGTGGAAATTCCAAGAAGCGATAAGCTGTTGAGTGAACAGGTCATTATCCCCGGGGCATCTGGCTTGCTTGCCTTGCCATCGTCCTGCCCCCTCCCAGGCAGGGACATAATGGTCGGCTGGCGTATAGCTGGTTGCTTACTACAGGCGTTACACGNAAATTTAAACTTATGCAGTGGTACAAATTTGTTATTTTATATATATTAATAGCACGGTGCTGTTAACATAGAATAAAACGGAGACAGTGATATCGCTTATCGCCCATTTCCGAATAACCTCCGTTATATGAAATATGAGGAACTAGCAAATATTTGTGAAATAATTTTCCGAAATGCAAAAGGAAGCAAAAATCTTTTGCCATGCTGCTGTCCCAGAGAATCCAGTTCAGTGCATCACAGCCACGACTGTGTGGAAATTCCAAGAAGCGATAAGCTGTTGAGTGAACAGGTCATTATCCCCGGGGCATCTGGCTTGCTTGCCTTGCCACCGTCCTGCCCCCTCCCAGGCAGGGACATAATGGTCGGCTGGCGTATAGCTGGTTGCTTACTACAGGCGTTACACGTTATGTAGCTGGCAGAAACAGTGCCATCTCTGGAGGCAGAATCACACTAAGTTTCCCTTCCATTCTATCTTAAGCAGTGAATGAGTGAAAAAAATTGGGCGGCTCTTAACATCGAGGTCTTGAGAGCCGATACTTAAGCAGTGGCCCTAAGATTTTACTGGTGGAAAGTCTAGCAAGGTTTAATGCAGGCCCCTCAAGTATACTTTTGTGTGTATCCGGCCTGAATATTTCTATACACAGCACTTTGAAAAAACGCTTTTCTGTTATATTTGGGTGCTCCTAAATAGCGTTTCTATTGTGCTCGATGTCTTGGAACTAGAGCGATTGGCATGGTCTGAAACATGTATTATTTTCTTAGATGAGCCCATAGAGCTCACGTTTAATAGTTTCGTAAAAGAAACCGGATTTCAAACACAAGGCAACGCAGTTCAAGCACCAGGTAGGCGGGCTGCTTAAAGAAATTTCTTTATGCAACATTCTTCATTTAATTCTTTCTGGCAGAAGACATCGTAGGCTTTGCTAGGAATTTGAACCATGGACATTCAGCATTGGTGTTCTCATGGGGATTTTGGCACAGGGTTCAGGGTGTCAGATTCCAATTGACCAGCCATGACATGACGTTACAGACGCGGCCAGTTGCCTTGTTCATCTCCGCCCTCACCGCTCCAATCCCACGGCCGGCCATTCCAGTGACCCCTAACCATCACCACTCACCACACCCCTCCACCTCCTCTACCCTCCCTCAAAATTATAAAAAAATGGCAAACTGTAAAAAAATTATTCTAAAAAAACTAATTCAATAGATTTTTTTATAAATATATGCTGGCTACCTTTGATCTTTAATAATAATTTCCCGTTTGCATATAAAAATAAATAGCGAGAGTGTCGCGGCCAATCAATTTTTTTTTCTATTTCTGTGTTTTATTTTATATATTTTTTTAATGAAAGCGAGTTTTATTGCTACGATGTTTATGGCGCACAACATCACTGATCCCCTCCACCTCCGACAAGCTATACTAAGAAATCAATAAAATAAAATAATTTTAAAAATATTTTTTATTCAAGCTTATTTTATAATTAAAAAATTAAAGGAATAAGTAATTAGTGTTATATATCACCAGGTTCTTGAACAAACTGATAACCGAATGTGACAATTGTGCACTCGTGCGGACTGTCAATAAGCTGTGTTGCCACCTCTTGCCTGCATCACTGCAGCACAGTGTCTTGGCATACTCCTAACCAGTCTTCGGATACGCGTGTTTGTGGAATGTGTTGCCAGTCCTCTCTTACGGCTTCCTCTAGCTGGGCAAGTGTTTTATTGGGGGAGGGGATTCTGGACGCCCTCTAACTTGCCTTTTCAGATAATCCCATAGGTTCTTAATGAGGTGGCAATACAGCTTATTAACAGTCCACAGAAGTGCACATTTACCACATTCCGTTTTCAGTTTGTTCAAAAACTATTTCTGTTTCTCACACCATTACGTTAATCTATCGATGAGAGGTACAAGAAGTGTTCCTTTACAAATGNACAGCTTATTAACAGTCCACAGAAGTGCACATTTACCACATTCCGTTTTCAGTTTGTTCAAAAACTATTTCTGTTTCGCACACCATTACGTTAATCTATCGATGAGAGGTACAAGAAGTGTTCCTTTACAAATGCTGTATTGTTTTCAGCTTTCGGAAACCTTGAGGAGTTTGTATATCTTTAAGTTTCAGCAGAGTGGTGCCAAATAGATGAAATACAGCCATACAAAGTCATGACAACTTTTTTATTTTGAGTTATCTGCCTCACAGTATAATAAAATGCATCATAGGTAACCGCAATCACGTATGTGAGTGAGTGAGTAAAGAGATTTGGGCGACTCTTAGAATCGAGATCTTGAGAGCCGATGAGGGTGAAGTGAGGTGAGTATGGAGTATCACCGGAATGCAAGGGTGGGGAAACGGGAGATTCCCGATAAAACCCACCGACCAGAGGCATCGTCCGGCACGATTCCCACATGCAAAAATCCGGGAGCCATATAACCGGGAATCGAGCCCGGTTCGCCTTGTTGGGAGGCGAGTAGTCTAACCACTGCACGACCGCGGACCCCCAATTACATCTTTATCACATTTAAAGGCTTATTAATGATTTTAATACTAACTGTTTACAACCCTTGAGTCAAACTGGAGGTTACAAACCACAACACCTCCCCCTTGGCTACGCTTCTGTTATTACTGTTATCATCGACATGGTCAGAAGTGTCACTTGTACATTTTCGCGGGATGAATCACGTAAAGGGCACGGGTAAGAGTGAAAGCCGAACCGTGAAAAGCCTCTAGTCGAAAGTCTTTTTCCTGTCTAGAACACTCAGCCTCGAACAACCGCCGGAAATACGGGAAGTGTTATTTTTCGCCGGCCGACAGTTTATTTCGGGCCTCATATTTGATTATGGCGGCTAAGCAGTTAAAAACTCTCCCTAAATACATTTACGCACGACGGCACATAATGACGCCTCCGCTCTTTCGCGAGGTACCGATTAAAAATAGCAGGTAATTATCGCCGACACGTTTAGACTGCACGCACAACGGAGTCAGCTAATGATGCGCGATGTAGCGATGTATACCTGCTACTGACGCAGGCGTTCCGCTGGGTCACGTCTGCTGCTAACGTCAGTTGTTGCGGGAACGGCTGAGTTGTCAGTTTTAAGCACACTACATACCGCTCGACAGAATTATTTTATTACTGCTTTTCAATATCCCCGCTTTACACCGGGTACGATTGTATTGGCGTTACAGTAACGTGATACAACGTAGGCCGATTCACAATGAGGTTACATGGGACTCGTTATGCTAACTTTGCGTTAACTCTACTTCAACATTTTGTATAAGATCGCACCTGTGTTCACATTGCAGTTTGTAATGGCTCGTCTTTTATAAGTCGTAATACACAGCTACCAAGTGTGCCATATGTGGTATCTGGAAAAGGCTTGAGTATGTGTATGTTTGCATAATAAATGTGCGTATGAAGAGTCCTTATAATATTTGAAACATTTGCCTCTGCATGTCAGTAATAGCCTCATATCTTATCAAAATTGACGCCTCTTTACGCCCTCACATTTTCTTTAAGCTTATTAAAGTTTTTCAAATTGTATCTGTTTACCACTCAAACACGCGCAAACTTAAAACTTGAACTTCCATTGCAATAGTATGCCATGTAAAATAAAATATATAGGATTCAGACGGGAGTTGGTAGGAATAAAAATTAATACAGAAAAACTAAAGACAAAAAACAGTTTCTTGAATTTGCCATGTTGAAATTTTGTCCAACTTCTCGCATGGAAACTTTAAAATTGCGTCACTCTTAGTTCAGTGTGAATGCTCTGCTGTGCTATCTACAAGTCGCCCCAAAAAGTATTTTCACGCCCAAATTTTAGAGGTTGGTTAACGAAGAAAGCTGCATATTTTAGTAAACTACACCTATAATTGCTGGTGTACATAACATAAAAGATATTTCTGCACAGACGTCTCTTTTCTGCACAACAAAAAATATTGGCATATATAATACTACAACGCCCTTTGCTAGTATGCACGTTTTAATAGTCAATCTGCATGGGAGCGCGTCACTGGACCTAAAAGTTACTTAGCCTAAAATTTCAGGAAAAATTTCATTTTTCCAAAAGTAATTTGGCCTAAAAGTCATTTGGCCTAAAAGTCATTTGGCCTAAAAATAATTTNAAAAATTTCATTTTTCCAAAAGTAATTTGGCCTAAAAGTCATTTGGCCTAAAAGTCATTTGGCCTAAAAATAATTTGGCCTAAAAGTAATTTGGCCTTAAAGTCACTTGGCCTAAAAGTCTCCTGACTTAAAATTCACTTGACCTAAATGACATTTGTCCTAAAAGTCACTTGGCATAAGTCATTCGGTCGAAAATATTTATAAGCCAAATGACTTTTAGACTAATTATGTGTACCAGTGTGTATACCCTTAGCATTTACAACAGCTTGCAGATGCTGCGACATGCTGTTAATCAAATNAAATTATGTGTACCAGTGTGTATACCCTTAGCATTTACAACAGCTTGCAGATGCTGCGACATGCTGTTAATCAAATTCTGTGTCACTGCTGGAGGGATTTTAGACCATTCCTCCATGAGTACTCTCTCAAATTACTGTTTTTCTCGGACGAAGTTTTCTGATTTGGACATCAAGATGCGGCCACAGATGCTCAATTGGGTTCATATCAGGACTTTGTGGTGGGGTACGAACCATTCGTAGAGCGTTGTACAGTAACCACTCTCGGGTTTTTACTGTGATATGTTTCGGACCATTGTCATGCTGAAAATGAAAGCTCCCATCAAGTACGAATTTCTGCTCACTATCGTGTAAATTATCACATTATAACGCAACACATCGATGTATGCCATATGGTCCACTGTACCTTGGATTACAGCTGGATTTCTAACTCCAGAAGTAAAGTCCGACCGAATCACGATTTTTTGTTTCGGCCGAGACCGAGACCGAGACCGAGACTTTCAAAATATTTATGAAAAATGGAGGAAAAATCAGTAAAACAAGATTTTTACGTAGTTTTATAATATTTTTATTAATAAAAAATAGTTTTACTGGAACAAAATCAACATTTTAATAATCAAAGTCAAACAACTTAATATTATAAGTCATAAACAAAAACTTTTCTGCGTTTTGGCCCTTCAAATTGTGTCTCCTTTCGTCATATAACTGAACAGCTGCACTGAGTAGTTGCTCACTTGCAACACTTGTTGGAGGAGCAGACACAAACTTCAAAGCAGCTGGTCGAAGCACTTTATAGGGAGAAGAAAGCCAATACTCATAAATATTGGCAATTATTTGCAGACGAGGTTCTCTTTAAAATGGTTGGATAGTATGCTCCATGATATTGAAGTCTTCCCCTTGATCGAGTATTTCTTCATATCTTCGATCTCAATAGAGTCATGCGCTGCCCATAGACTATTCATATTGTTATCATCAATTGTTTGGGATGTATTTCGTGATGATATGGAAGTATCATTGTCAGTTGAAGAAAGGCGATTGGAGTTTGATTCTTGTTGCGTCAGAAGATGTACGTGTGATGGTTCTCTTTGTTAAATCAATATCGTTTTGGGAAAGATACTTTGTCTTAAACCGGGGATTGATAAGCATCGCTGTGATCTAGAAAGACAGTGTTTGAGGTAACTAAATCACCTGTTCAACGAGCTGAGCAAATTGTTTTTCATCTTTTCCAGACGAATTCTATTCTGAACGAATTCGTTATCTTCCTCACTATGGACATCAACATCATTGCAGGTTTGCTGCAGTTGTAATTTACCATTTAACATGGTTATCATTGGCATTACCATAGAAGCACATGAGGAATCTGATGATATATCGATCGTGGCCTGATAAAAATGTTTTAATACTGCAACGAAATGTTTCATTAAATCTCATTCTTTGTTGTTTATTTCAGCAATATTTGATTTTTATACGCTGTAAAGGTTGATAGCAATTTTTTTGCTCAATCAGGCGTTCCATCATCCATACATATATATGGGTGTTTTTAAATTTGTTTCATCTTGTCTGGATATACATGAAAAATCTGTATTAGCACTTACAAATTGCTTAGGTATTTTACTATAATAAAAAACAATGAATATTTTTATGTCTTTCTCTAGTAAAATATTCACGAAATATATCTTGATTATTTAATATAAAATCATTGAATATGACTAATGAATTATTTTTACATACGTCTAAACAAATCATCTCATTAAAATTATTTTAAAAAATCCCAATTTTCATTTTATTTACAGTGAAAAAAATATTTTATTTAAAAAACGTTTGTTTTTTTTACTTAAACTCTTTGAACAAACATATAATTAATTTAAATTTAAGCAACTATTTTGTACATGAAATTAATTAATTTTACCACAATTACTAGGCCCAACTATTATAGCTATAATATTATGTGGCAATTATTCACAATATTTAAATATTTTTTTCATTAATTGAAATACCAACACCCCTCCCAATCTTATGCTATTTTAGCTTTCTTTTAATAAACACATTTTCTATATAAATGAATAATGTTTTTAAGTTAACAAGTAATAATTCTATATTAAAGAAAATTTCCTCCATGATATTTTTTACGATGAACATTCTATTGTTCACCAATTAGATTTCAAAAAACATATTTAACACCAAATATAAATTATAATGACATCACAGTAGGTGATAAACAAAATAAAATCATTATTCCAGAAGGACAATATGGTATTAAATTATTAGGAAAAACTATATTTTTATATGAGCCTTTGTAACAGATAATATTGTTTTAGAAACAAATAACATAATTAGTAGAATAAATATTAACAGTAAATTCAAAATAAAATCACATNAGATAATATTGTTTTAGAAACAAATAACATAATTAGTAGAATAAATATTAACAGTAAATTCAAAATAAAATCACATAATAGATAATCAAATATGTTAGGCTTCGGAAAAAGTAAAATTACATAAAAAATTTTGTTGGTAATAAAATACTTAAATTTAACTCATTTAAAACAATTAATATTCACTGTAANAGATAATATTGTTTTAGAAACAAATAACATAATTAGTAGAATAAATATTAACAGTAAATTCAAAATAAAATCACATGATAGATAATCAAATATGTTAGGCTTCGGAAAAAGTTAAATTACATAAAAAATTTTGTTGGTAATAAAATACTTAAATTTAACTCATTTAAAACAATTAATATTCACTGTAATATAGCTAATGGAATGTTGATTAAATATGATGGATTTAATCATTTATAATCAGATATCATAGCAAGTTTTGAAGCAAAAAATGTTTTCGTGTGATTCAATTATATGAGACATCTTATCCTTTATTTCGGCTCTCAAGACCTCAATGTTATGAGCCGCTCAAATCTCTTCACTCACTGTACCTTTATTTTACACAATTATTATTGATCGATTCTATATTGTCGTTTTAGAAATACACAATGAAAATAATAATTTAATTTATTTTGACAATGTTGATATCAAAGTAATTTAAAAATCAAATATATTTCAATTTTATATTTAAAAAATCTCTTTATAAATGGAGTAAATCATTAAACTTTTATAAACATGACTAATTAATAATTATACAATTATAAAATGTATAAAAACTTATTAGCGATGATAAAACTGTTAAATTCAAAATTGTTTTAAATATTAAAACACAAGATTATGTGTCTAATAAATTCACATATTTTAAAGAACATGTTTACGGTCTATGTTGTGATGGTTACGATGATGAATTTCCTGAAGAATATAATTCTCATTATTATTTATTTTTAGATTTTAAAAATTCTTATTGCCAATTTATTTTCGTTCACAGTGAATTTTTGTTATAACCATATGGCAGTGTGTTTATTTTATCAATTAAATATATCTTATCATCTTACGATGATAATGCTGTTTTCTTTAACTCAAGTGTATATAATTTTAAATCTTTAGAAATAATTCCACAGCTAGTTTCGTATGTTGTTTCACTATTAGTTAAACAATATTTACATAGTTCAAATTTCATTTTTTTTCTATGTTAGATTATTGAATGATAAAGCTTCGATCTCAATCCAATAAATTCTCTTATTGGAATTCCTAGATATTCATCTTTAAATATCCCTGGTATTTTTTTATTAGCTTGTGCCATCCAATCAATTTTATAACTTGATGTGTGAACATATTGTATATTATTTTTTATACATGCATAAGCATATTTAGACTCGATTTCAACAATAAAAGAATTTGTATCTGTCCATAGAAGTTTAATTTTACCATATTTTGTTTCAAAAAGTTATAACAGAATTTATATATCAATAATTTTGATAGTTATAAAATGGCAAATCCACCATATATAGGTTTATTCAATTTGATGACTTGATTCTTTATACATAGTAAAATAACATATTCATTAAATATAGTCCTAGTTTCATTATCTCTGTGATCGTCAATTTTTTAATACAATTAATTAATTTAACACATCATCTATTTCTAAAATTTTCATTTGTTTACCATACACAGCATTTTTCATTCATTTATAAACATATTTGTAATAATCTTCATTTAGGTTACTTAATCTTGTTTTTTTTTTTTTTTAATGTATAGTTTTAACAAAGCTTTGTAATAAAATCTAATATAATTTTTTACTTGTTTTAAAATAATTCCTTGATTAATACATTCTTTTAACATTCGATAGTCAATCACATAAACTTTTTTTCGATTTCAATGTATTCATAATTTGATATCTTTTGGTTTTCGTTCAATTTTATTGATTAGTTATTTTTGATAATTCGATAATTCATCATAACTACGTAAATAGTGTTTGGGCAACATCAGATAATCTTTAAATGTATTGTGATGCTCTTGTGGAAATTCTAAATCAATAATAATTGTATATCCATATTTATCATCATCAAATAAATCCAACATTTTATCTTTAGTAAATTTAGATAGTTATATATATTTAATTTTTTATTTGTGTGTTAAAATACCATATTAAATAAAACTAACAATTGGCAATTGTTGGCTTAAATTACTAAACACATATTTTAAAATAAAAACAACTTTAATTATGAATAATGAAAATTACCAAAATATTTATAATTAAATTGTTAATAAATTTTTTCGCAATTTTTGAATCTATATCGGAAATATTTTTATTATTTAATGTTGAATACCAAGCATTTTTAATTTCTATAAGTTGTTCATTAAATTTATTATAGTCATCTAGCCATTAATATGGATAAACATATTTTCTAAAAACTAAATGTATGTCTTCCTTCATAAATTCTTTGATTATAATTTTATAATTTGGAATAATATAAGAATAATAAATTGGCTTCCTAACTCTTATATTACATTTTTACTATTAGCTATTAATTTTAATGATTCATTATCATCAACATTTTTTATTTCTTGTTTTGATTAGCATTTCGAACAGTAACAATTATTAATATCTGCTAAATATTTTACAGGTTTATCCAAGCTTGTATTTAAAGATCTATAAGTATCAATCAATTTAAATTGCATAATTATATTTTGTATCTCACTTTATTTAACAATCTTTTTTTTCGCATTTGTTAAATTTTTCAATAATCTTATTATAAAACTTTTTATTACATCTAACACATCTACAGAAATCGAAAGATTGTTAATATTGAGCAACGATCATTTTCTTTGAAAATACATATATGTATAACCTTCTTTCAAATTCTGCGAAATTTTCGTGTCTGAATAATTTTCGTTTAGTATTATTAACCACTGTGAAAATACTTTTGAATTGTTTTTTTATATTTTTTTATTTCAACTGGTAAAACGCTGTGGTAGCTGCCAATATAAATTGCAAGAATTGCATGCTATTTCTCTAAATTTTTTAGATATATGATTATGAACAATAACTTATCTATTTGCATCTACAAATTCTGTATTACAAATATGAAAGTTTATAGTGTTCATTAATTTTAATAATATATCATCATCCCATTTTATTCTCATATTATGTCGTTTTTTATCATGGATTGAGGTTTCATTGAATTTTTCCATTAACACAGCTATATTTTCATTTCTTATTAATTGTGTACCTTCATTTGTGGTGAAGCTAAAACAATTTGGTATATGATCATTAAAATATTTTGTTGAATCTGTGATGTTTTTATTTATTTTTTTAATGTACATTCAAAATGAATAGTTACAGTATATGGATGAAATTTTTCAGCACCAATAGATTTATATCTTAGAATATTATTTTTAATTGGCATTGTTATTATTGTTTTTTCATGAGTACATATTTCAATGTGTTCATTAAATTTTTCTTTAGAAAGAAATTTAGAATGGCATTTCATACATATCTGATAACAATAATTTATTTCATGAATTTGGTTTTCAAAAATTCAGATATATGTTTATACTAATTTTATGTCGTTGATATAATGAATTAACATGTTGTGGAAATATTTTATATTTATCGCTGTTGTAATAATAATTCGAATGTTGGATCTTTAAATTTATTAACATTGCAAAAAAATGTTTAAAAAATGTTTGAAAACATTTTTATTTTCCTAAATTAACTCAACAGGAAATTCCATTTTTAATAATTCGTATTTTTCTCAGTGACGCAGCAAATGGAAAAAGGGGGAGGGGGGCATCGGTCCTGCCTGCTAGCAGCCAGGGGGCCAGGGAGGCCAAGTTTAAAAGTGTATTAAAATATATACTTTTAAACTTTCTTTAGGAATATTAGTTTACGGGTTACATGTCGTGAATTACCTTGTAAATGTTTGCCTCCAGGTCATGAAAGACAAAAGTATCATTTTTCACATCTCTTGAAATGACACTGGTTAAGTGGTGCCCATTTACAAACAACATTTTTTCAGAGAAACCGAAGCTACACAAAGATTTATCAAACAATCTCATATTTCACGACCGTCGACGTCGTGACACGAATGACTCGCATATAATGAATGGGCTGTGTGTTTTGAATTGGAAAGTCGACATAGAGAGTCTTCAAATATTCATTCCTTGCCGTAAATGTTGCTTTGTCTGGTTGGTGTAAATGCATGTTGTGACGTGCGTAAGTCGTGGTTGGCACTTTTTTTTGTTTTGTTTTTACAGAAATCTTTAATTTTTTTTAATGTAATATATACTTTCCATTCAGAAATATATATTGTTAAAAACCACTGCACTAGAAAATATTTATTTAGCTGTAGTTATCTTAAAATGGTACTGTTTTCCGTGTCACTTTGCACCGAGCTCCGGTGCTGAGAGGACATCCTCTCAAAGACCTAGCCTGTGCTCTCCTCTAGAGCGCAGGTCAGCCACCGGAGTCTTAGGTTTTAGGCGAGTCGGCAGCGACTCGGCAACAAACACAGCACCTTGCCAGCTGTCTTTTTTAAAGGCATGACAGAGTGCGGTCCCAAGATGGAAACAAACACCGCAGGTAAAACCACAGACAAAATGATAACATCGTCACCAACACCGCGGGGAGAAAACCACCCACAGACACAAAAAAGTAAAGAAAACCTTAGACCGCAGAGAAGTGCCGGTGACACACACCCGGAAATTGCACCAACACAAACCAGCAGCCACAAACAAGTGCAGGTGGTGCCAACCAGTCCCAGTTGGACGAGGGCGAACTCACTCATGAGTTTGTTAACATCACCAGCGGTTCAACCGATGGGGGCGGGAGCAGGCGATCCAGTGTTTCGTCCTCGCACACGGACACTCACACTGACACAGGGAGGTGCCCACCTCCTCCGACGAGCCCGGACGAGGAGCGGTTCATCTCCCCCAAAAGAAAATACCTTTCTAGAAAGAAAGCAGAGATTATGGCAGAAGGAAATGAGCCATACGTCAAAAACTAATTTGAAATCCTGACAGAGGTGTACGCTAAGGAAAACGAAAAGAATACCGACACCTCACAAATCCCACCACAACAGCAAACAAACAGATATAGGCCTGTGCCTATCATAATACCAGACAGCAGTTCATTTAAACAGGTGGCCATGCTGCTCTGCAATAGTGGAATAAGCTTCCACAACACACTCACTCGGAGGCGAGAACTAAAACTAACGTTCAACAAGCGGAGAGAATACGACCAGGCCCGGAGCCTTCTCGCTAATATAACCCACTACACACACGCCTACCCTGGTGAGGACCCTCAAATGTTCATCATAAAAACCTGCCTCCACAAGGGGTTGAACCTGATATTCTGACGGAGGACATCACCAAGTGCGGGTTTGAAATCATAGACCTCCGCAATTTCAAAAGAAAATCCCACCAGCACCCCTCTGAAGATCCTGACTGTGTCGACAGGATCAGCAGTTCAACGCATGCGTCTAGCGGCCGGCCTCGCGGAACCAAATGACGCACCGACTTGATAGTCTGTTTCAGGTCGGGAAGAAGAGAACTTGGGCCTCGGGAAGGGGGACTCCACTGATACTGGAGTCTATATAGATTCTGGTACCAGGGACCTCCCCAACAGCAATTTACTAACACTGGTTTTTATTCCTATGCAATGTCACAAACGAGGAAACGATAAAACGTGCCCTGTGGGCTGCCACCGGGAGACTAGGGATTCACCAACACATTACATGCGAAATTAATTAGCACACTTGTATATAACAGATCAACATGTCAGACAGACATCATGACACTAACATTCACTCCAGCCGGGAGGGGGGGGGCTGGAGGGGAGCTTCACTCCCCCGCCGAAAACTACGAACACCTAACTTTACTTATAATAGGCAGCACCAATTAACAGCCTAAATACGGGTCCGATGCCCAACAACCCACATACACACGGCGCCCCGCCGCCTACCCAATGATTTTAGTATGTGTCGGGGTGCATTTGTTTTACAAACACCATGTGAGTTATGGGAGTCTAGGCTCCCGGTCTCACGACACCAAGGCCATTCGGTGGCTTATGAGAGTTCGGCGGCGGCGGGTTTTCCGTGTCGATGAATAATTAAGTTTACAGAGAAACTTCCCAAAGTTGAACATCAGTTCCTAAATACAATAGAATCAATAAAATTTTGAGAATGATAGAACTGGAGTGGGGATTTGAAATTGTAGGGAAAAAAAACTACTTAATTAACAATGTCGTTATTACTTATGATTTAGTTGGTGCCTTGTCAGCCACCAATGCAGCTACTCATAGTTTTAAGGTCAATGTGAGAAAACTTGATTTACAATGATGACAATAAGTTGCATTTTTACGAGTCACCACCTTGGATGAGATGTTCTCAAAACATTTAAATATCGCTGGTAATAGTAAAATGTTCAAAGAAATTTCTATATTGTATTGATTAATATAAAAAATACTATACACATATAAAAAAATTTCGACATCCAATAAGGATCTCTGTTTGCCTTGGCCCCCTCTGAGTTCAAGATAATGCTGCGCCCCTGATTTTTCTTAATATAATTTGATGGACGACCAACATGATTACTAGCTGTATTTAATATGCTTTCTGGAGCTTAACGACTTAAGAGTTTTATAATTAAATAATTATTTTTTAAATATTCTTAACATTGATATAAAACTTTTTTATTTTTAATTAATGTAGGCGATTGAATATATGTACCTCCGCGAAGAGGATTATTTTTATCGGATTGGATATCAACTCCGATCACTCGTTCAAAACTATATTTTAATTTCTTTAAAGTAAAATTTTCTATATTTATTATTATTTAATTTTGCGCATAACTTAATATACCATCGATTGTTTTTATATTTGTAGTTAAAATGTGATGTCCTTTTGAATTAAAATGTTTGCTTAAACCAACCGCATCTCCAATTAAATTTAAAACATATTGGACTACAG
This sequence comes from Clitarchus hookeri, assembly GCA_002778355.1. Lineage (NCBI taxonomy): Eukaryota > Metazoa > Arthropoda > Insecta > Phasmatodea > Phasmatidae > Clitarchus > Clitarchus hookeri. Next base: position 140,406 of record NQII01003386.1, on the reverse strand, counting down.
CCACTATTTGTGTTGAAAAACATTTATATATATATATATATAATTATTATTTCAACTAATGCATCTGGAATTTTATATAAAATTTGGTTATATGATGTTTCGATTAACAATAAATAAAAAAACCATTAAATCATTCCAATAACCTTTGAATCTCAATATTTCATTAACTTTATTTCCTTCATCTATTCATAGCAATTTTTAAAAATTATTTTCGTTATTTTGTAATAAATTTTGGTAATTCTTAGAAATTATTTTTTTAAACCATATTTTTTCAATCTATAATTTCTCACTAATTTTAAANATAAATTTTGGTAATTCTTAGAAATTATTTTTTTAAACCATATTTTTTCAATCTATAATTTCTCACTAATTTTAAAGATTTGGCCAATGCCATTAATTAATAAAATTTAATTTAATTTATATTGGGTTGTTCCATTTATATAGGAAAACTTATTTAAATAAAATTAAGACATTCAATATTAATTTAATTTATTTCAAATTTTTGCTATCCAATTTGTTATTTAATTTTTTCTTTTGATAATAATTTCTTGCTCTTTCATTTGTATAGAGTTTACATATATGAAAATGTTTATCTCTTGAATAATGATAAGGAGAAAATAAATTTCTATCTTTGATCTCTTCACATTGTTTAAATTATTTAATTAAATATTCTTTCTTATTTTTTATCATGCTATTTTTATTCAGTTTTGAAGATGATGAATGCCGCTTATTGTAAGTATTTAGAAGCGCAGCTGNATTTTTATCATGCTATTTTTATTCAGTTTTGAAGATGATGAATGCCGCTTATTGTAAGTATTTAGAAGCGCAGCTGTCACCCCACCCCTCTCGCATTCTTAAACCAGTGTAGGGGCCCCCAGGACACGCGCAGCGAGGCAGGGCCGTCCTGCAAGGGTAGACAAATAGTTAACACATGACAAGGTTATGCCGAGGTAAGCTAGCAATTCACCCACGAGGGAATTAAGACACGTGCCAAGGTGGGCAGTGGCTAGAATATCGCCGACCCACCCTGAAGGTGAGATACGTGGGAGAAAAGGGCTGACAGTGTTTGGCAGATGCCTTGGGTCCCCCCCCCCCCNCTTAGCAAAACGCGAGAGATCATGGACACGTGCTGAGGAAAGAGTTGACTGTGTTCGGCAGTATCGCCGAGGGTCCCAAATCCCTTCCCTCCTCCCCCAACGACTGAGACACGTGCGAGGATCTTAGGTCACCGAGGGGGAGTTTAGGGGGAATTAAGTAAACCCGACACGTGGAGGAAGGAGTCAGTTGTGCGGCAGCTGCGCCGCGAGGCGGCAGACAAGTGGGATCTCGCCAGGAGCTCCATGTCGGGACAAGTCGAGTCAGTCGTATCACCACGCAAGGATGCGAGGCAGTTGAGTGAGTCAGTGAGCCGAGGCCGGGGATTGAACCCCGGCAGAATCAGTGATGTAGAGTCAGTTGTAACTGCGCTGGAAGGCGACGGTCGAGTGGGGGCTCGTCAGGAGCAACACGTCGGGATGCGGAGTGCGATACCGAGAGCGAGAGTTGAGTGGTAGCCTGAACGAAGGGCACCACGCCAAGAGAAGAGTCAGTCAGTAGTATTGTGAAGTCGTCCGTCGAGAAGAGAACATGGAACAACCAGTCAGAGGGCCCTTAAAGGGCCGCCCTGCTTACCAGACCTCAACCTACCGCCGGAACACCCATAACTACAAATACAGCTAAGTACCAGCGTCGTCGCTCAAGGGACATTACTCGACGCCTGACATTCCCCCACAGCATCGGAAGCAATTAGAACGAGTAATGTAAGCCGCCCTTCAGGCTCACAACTTGCAGGGTCAGTAAAATATGTATTAATTTCCAGTAAAGTATGTGTTTATTTCCGGTAAAGGATGTGTATTATATTCGAGACAAATATAACTCAATCAACTGAAACACAGAGTGACTACCTTATTGTTTACCCTCAACATTCAATGCACCCATAGTCTGTGCCTGGTAAAGGTAACTCGTTCTCTACGAACCATNCCTTATTGTTTACCCTCAACATTCAATGCACCCATAGTCTGTGCCTGGTAAAGGTAACTCGTTCTCTACGAACCATACTGTATCCCACAGGTAGAGAGTAGCATCAAGTGATTTATGGCCCCCAATGTGGGGCATAGTGACTTCTGTGTAGGCAGAAAACAAGAACCAGACTATACCCGAGAGAAGGTGTCTCGCCTCTACCGAGCTAGTCAGGATGAACGCGACTTTGGGGAGTCTAAAACCCCATGGCACCCATAACCCATTAGCTCAAGATGAGAGTCACAATGAACGGGTCCAGCAGACTATGAATTAACGAGTATGAGCGAGATAAGAGGATGTAGAGGCGAGGGGAGATTAACGGAGAAGTAGGCCACTAGCCCACCGGATGGTGGACAATAATGTGGAGATAGAGGGCAAAAACGATAAAGCCGCATTACCCCAACGAGCTATCGCAGTCAGAGGCCGATAATGGTACCAGGAGCGCCAGTGAGACCCACATACCGGGCCAAAAGTACGCAGGAACGGGAGGAAGAAGTGAGAGAAGAAGAAGTAGCGAACGAAAGAGTACGAGCGAGAACGAGCGAGCGAAGAAGAGTCGAGCGAAAGAGAAATACACCGACAGAGAACCTAACCCAGCAAATATCGAGGAGGCAAGGCAGTACCGAGGACGAGAGCCCGCAGCAGTCCAGAGATGGCGCCAGAATGAAAGGAGGAAGGACCCCCCTCCCCCTCCTCGCATGCTGTCACGGTCACAGTGTGGGACGAAGCGCCCCTATTCCGACGGAGACAGACTCTGTGTGGCATGAGGTAAGTCTGTTTACCTCATGTCATCCGCAGAGAGAACCAGGGCCTTGCCCGACCTGATGCCGAACATGAGTGCGACAAGGGCCGAACATCGCAGTGCCTCGAGGCCGTCAGCCAAAGTGTAGTGTTCATTTGTACCCGTGTACCATGCGTAAGTTAGGAATAAAGGCCATCAGCCGGGGTATAGTGTGTTTATATTCACCAATAAAGTATGTGTTTATTTCCGCCCACCGTAAGACCGCTTGTGGAAGTGGCAGAGAGTGTAGGAAATTAGTTTGAATACAGGAACAGGGTGTCCAGGCTATCTGAACGACCTATGTGCCGCCGTAACAGTAAACCATGTCACTACACGTAACAGCTGCCAGGTAGCCATGCCAATTACCGGCCATCTGCCACCTAACTTGTTTGCCACTGTTCAAGAAAGTCCCCGAATTATCAGAGTGGCAGAAGCAGAGAATAAAAAATTAGTTAAAAATTACAGTGATCTGGATGAATCACTTAGGGCATGTAGTGTAACAAGTGTTCAAATACACTAAAGAGCCAAAAAAGTGGCACACCTGCCTAATATCGTGTAGGGCCCCCGCGAGCATGCAGAAGTGCCGCAAGAAGACGTGGCATGGACTCAGACTAATGTCTGAAGGTATGCAGGAGGCATTGAAATCTGCGCCAATTTGAGAAAGGGTTGCACGTCTGTCACATTTAATTATTCTTGTCAGTCGTCGTTTGTCCCGTTCGTTCACGATCTTTTTCCAGCCGCAGCGATGTCGAAGATTTGATGTTTTACGGGATTCCCGATATTCACGATACACTCGTAAAATGGTCGTACGCGAAAATCTAAATTTTATCGCTACCTCGGAGATGCTATGTCCCATCTCTCGTGCGCCGACTATAACACCACGTTCAAACTCACTTAAATCTTGATAACCTGCCATTGTCGCAGCAGTAACCGACCTAGCAACTTTGCCAGATGCTTGTTGTCTTATATAGGCGCTGCCGACCGCATCACGTTACTCTGATTGGTTCCATACCTCTGTTATTTGC
>NQII01003386.1:0-130842 GCA_002778355.1 Clitarchus hookeri | reverse complement strand
TCAACCACGAATTCGCCCCGTGAATACGAGTAAACAAATTATGACAGTACCGCACCTCGAAAGTTTTGATGTTGTGTATTTGTGAATATATACGAGACAATATATTCGTACTTCAAAATACAACAGTGATAGTCTACCTCATTATAATACCCGCAACCTCCAAGCACTTTTTAGTCGGTGCCTGGAGGACATTAACTCTGACCAGATAAGCCACCATGTCCTCGACAGTGGCGGTACCTGCGTCAGTACATTGTAATTTAAAACTTTATCAACAGTTAAACAACTCACTTAACAAATTAGCAGCAAATAATTTCTGAAATAATTTTTTTCGTTTTACTTATCCCACTATTATCGCCAATTTTATATTTTGTTTCAATATATAATATTTTATTATATATAATCTTTAACGTTTCTCAGTTGTTTAATTTACACATATTGGATTCATCTTAATAGTTCTATATTAATTATTATTATATAATTTTATCAAATTGTTTGAAATTTCAACTCATTTATAGTTCCCATTCAGGGCAAATTTTTCCCACATTTTATTTTTTGAAGTTTGATTAAGTCTTTCAACACTGGCTTTAACTTCACTAAATGTCAAATAATAATTAATTTTATATTTTTCATTAATTCATTTAAAAAAATTTTTATACAATTTTTTTACTATTGCCAATTTCTAAACTTTTTCTCTTGTTTTTTAATTGATTCTGAAGGTTTAACAACATTTTCGCCAGAATTATCTTTAACTAGAAAGAGTCATTAAGTGAAGAGATTTGGGCGGCTCTTAACATTGAGTTCTTGAGAGTCGATGAGGATGAAGCGAGGTGAGTATGGAGCAGCGCCGGAATAACGGGGCGGGGGAAACTGGAGATTCCCGAGAAAACCCGCTGACCAGCGGCATAGTCCGGTACGAATATCACATGCGAAAATCCAGGAGCGACCCCACCGAACCCGGTTCGCCTAGGTGGGAAGCAAGTAGTCTAACCACTGCACCACGACGGCCCCCTATAACTGGAACAGCAAATGCAAAATTTAGAGAAAAACGTAAATATTTATATCTTTTATTTTTTAAATATCTTTGAACTTCCTAAATCCATTTTAACTAAATCGATTTGCCACTAATCAACAGCAAATATAATTATAATTCTTCTAGGAAAATTTTTCTCACACGTTTATATAATTCATTTATTATTTCTTTGCAAAAGGACAAATGCTCTATTTTTTTCCAAGAATTATTTAAGTGACATATTTGACATTTACTTTTTTTTTTAATAACTTGACCATTTGTTGTATTCTCAATTTTCGTATAATTTTTTTTATTTACTTTCTACACTTCAAATATTATGTATTTTCCCTTTATATAAATTTTTTTTAAATATTTTTTTTTAAAATTATTACGAACGCTTTAGCGAATAGTATATTATCAACTAATTAAAATGTTATATGATCATTTTTTATAACAAATGGTTTTGAATAATCTATATAATGACCTCGTCTTACAATTCTTAAAACTGACGAAGCGTATATATCTCTATTAAATCTGAAAACTGTACAAGCAAATAGAAAAGAGAAATAGCTTGCTCTAGTATGTAATTTCAAATATTGATTGGTTTCTCCTTGTGTTAGTTTACCAGTTAAATTAATTGTTTGTATTCTATTCAATTGAAAATATTCTAAATTAACTGCATCATTTAGAGCAATTGGATTAGTGATGTTTGTAAACATCTTGTTTTCATTTCCATAATTTTCATTTTTTAATATTAATTTGTAAATCAAAAAATTGCCATATATACCCATTTACAATTAATTATATTTTAACACAATTATTTGCAAATGCATTTATTAATTCATTAAATTTAAATTTTATCTCATCTTTATAAGTAAAAGCAATTATTTTATCTAAATTATATAGAGCAAATTACTTAAATCTTTGTTTTTTTTTTATTTCTTCAAGTTTATTAACAAATTTATAATTTTTAGCATTATCATTTAACTCTGATTTTAAAGCAACATCCTTCCTCAAATTATCAAAATTATCATCTTTAACATAATTATTTTAGTCCCATTTTAACTATCTAGTTTTAAGTTTGTGGTTGTATCCCAATAATTAGCAAACGAATGATATAATATTTGTTATTTTGGTTTTCTAAAAAACATCTTTCTTTAAATTATCAAAAAATTGTAACACAACAAATCGGTTTTATTGCATAATTATTTAAACTACATTATTGTATTAATAATTACACATCTTTGAATAAATTTTGTTAGATGAAAAAAAGAGATATATATATATATATTGGTGGCTTATAACATCAAGGTCTTGAGAGCTAATGAGGGTGAAGCGAGGTGATTATGGAGCAGTGCCAGACTGAAGGGGTGGGGTAAATGGAAGATCCCGAGAAAACCCGCCAACCAGCTGCACCATTCGGCACGATTCCCACATGCTAATATCCGGGAGTGACCCCGCTGGGAATCGAAACCCGGTTCGCCTAGGTGTGAGGTGTATATTAGGAATGAGATCATGTAATAATTTTGTATATTTTTTTATTCATTCAGAAATATCAGTAAATTGCTAGTTTTTAATATAATTATTTGACTCATATTTTAAAGCACCATATTTTATTAAATAATTAGAATTTTTATTTTTAACATATTTATTAAATTTTATATTTGAATACATTTTTTTTATCATATATTGCAAAATATTTATCCCAACAGCTGATTAATGGCTTCCTGAATTTATACGTAATTTAATAATATAGAAATTATGTTAGAAAACTACATCCTTTATAAAATAAATTGAGTACTATCAAACATAAATAACCGCAGATAACCAAATCAAAATTTTAAATCTATCATCATCGTAGTATGTATGATTATCTTTAAAATACTTAGGTAATTAATTCTGTAGTAATATTTCCACCAAATGAATCAGAGTAATAAATATAATTATTGATTTTATAATAGCAAACCCAGCGAGTTCCAAAATTTGCAGGTACATCTAAGTTAACTATTGCACATTCATTTTTCTTTATTTTATTTGGTTATTTATGTTTCATATTAGTGATGGCCCGATACTGAAAAAACCTGAGGCCCTATCTCCTGTGGCCTTGGCCTTGATGAGGGTTATGTAGACCACCCTCCTGCTGCCACTGGCCGAGCTGCAACGGGCTGTGGCGGACCTATGGCAACCAGGAAAACAACAAGAAGGGAGGAAGGGCGTGACGCATGCCCCATCCCTGCTCTCTTAGTTTGCTCGTCTCGCCGCCACTGTGCAACTACGACGTGTCCTTTACTGGGGAAACTTGCCGCACTCTGAACACATGGGTGACAGACCGCCTCTCCTAACTCCAGAGCCGGTGTGGCGTGTTGGGAGTACATCCTGCCAGCACCACCCGAGCCACGTGGCCATCCTTCCTTCAGGACCTCAGATGTAATCATTCGGGCCGGCTAATTACGTCCATAACTGTCCCCAGTAATATTATCACCACGACAGGTGAAATGAATGCAGTGAATGCACAATTCCAGTAATCATAGGCATTTTGGTGCCAACTTAGGAAAAATTAATAAGAGAGCTGAAATTTTGCACACACCAGGGTTAGACCTTCCTTAATAACATACTGAAAATCCCAAACTTACTGAAAGTTGCAAACTATTGCATTTGCGGAAGTTCTTTAAAATCGGATAAACTGGGGTAGAACTGTTTAAGAAAGATACATTTTGCTAGAACGTAGGTTTTGAGTGACCACACAGTCCTAGAGACTTCCGGTTTAGACGAACATCAACCTAAATAGCCAAGTAAAAAATGGGGATGTCATTGTGACAATATTATAAAGTATAGTCCAGTGAAAAAATTAGTTGCCACCTAAAACAAAGGGGTTTTTCATGATTTGTACACAGTTTAGTTGATATTTTCTCATGCGTTACAGAGGTAAGTCTAAAATATGAGAAATCACTCAATTACATGTCTACTAGTAGTACAGTGTTTTATTTTCAGCTTACCAGAAACAGCTTTTGCATTGGGTGCGACGTCAGGCTTGCTGGGTCGAGGGAGGATTGATGCTTCGTGGGACTGCACTTCAGGGCTGCACGGTTGCTGATGCATGTTGTGATTTGAGTTTAGTTCATTTGTGTTCAGTTTGGAAATAATGTGATGTCATTATAAAACTATTCAATGTAGTATTCACATTATTTACACTCAACAGTATTTAAGCAATCACTGGCACCATCGCTTTGAAGGAAATAATGTACATTCCACATCATCGGCATCGGCATCGTCCTCACACTGTTCGTTCAATAAAGAGTGTATCTGTTCCCCTGTGTCGTCTTCCATTTTTTAAGCATTGATACTCTCCTCCCCTGCACAATGGCTACACACTGGCAAACAGTTGAGGCCAGCTATTCGGCACGAGCACGTACATTTGCAGTCCAATATGCAGTTGCAGCTTATTTGTTTTTCAATTATTTCGGGTGCAGCTGATTGTAGCGTTGGTATTGGGGCGTTGACTATTTTCCAGCCCTTCTCTCTTGGAAGATGGACACCTCACTAGAACTGAATTTGTAGATACACCCAAAGACTGTGTTGTCTTGCAGCTGTTGTAGTCAATAGTAGAACCAAGATATCAAATGTTGGTTTGCAGTCTCGTCCAATGGTTCTCGTGTACAGCTTTAGACGCGTCATATAGAGAGACCATAAAAGCTTCGCCTGGTGCTGCAACTTCATCCTGTGATTTTCCAGTAGCATTGAAATTATCAATGACCATATGGATATTATTAGTCATCAATTTTCTTAAATGATTTTACCTTGCCAATTCTGCATAAAGCAGAGGTGGTGTCACAACCAAAACATAACATGNTTCAATTTTCTTAAATGATTTTACCTTGCCAATTCTGCATAAAGCAGAGGTGGTGTCACAACCAAAACATAACATGCATGGGGGTGCAACGTTAGTCCGCCTCCTCACGATGCACCCTGGGTAATGTTAAATGGACTAACAAATAAAGGCAGCCAGACAATCTTTGGATCTCCTGGCTCTTGAAAAAGAGCATACCTATCAATAGATGCACAAATAGGACATATATTTTCATGTCGCCAAGGTTGCTGCTGATTTTCGTGATGCTAACTTAGTTTTTGGAATCATGAAGTGCATGCTAAGTGATGGTGGCACAAGATCAATAAAGATAGCAAGGTGGTCAGTGTCCTCTCTTAAACCCACTACACTGTTCCCATTCTTCATCTCTTCAATAGCTGTTCGTATGACAAGAGCTTCTGCATCCGTACCTGCTTGCTGGGCTTGGTGGCCAGCTTTGCCCAATTCACAGAACAACATTGCAATGAAATTCATTTGTGTGATTACTTGAGCTTCTAAACCAACATCCACTGTTTTTGAAGACATCCTGGCTCTGCACCTCATATGCTCAACATATTCTGTGCTTTATTCGTAACCATCAAACACAATAAACACACATAAACCATAGTTGCAATCTACGTATCTAATATAGCTCTTACACACTTCGTACATGCAAGCTTTGAGCCAAATGATGCAGTTTAGAAGGTCACCACCATCGATAAATGTAGGATGGGAAGAAAATTCGTCTGAGGGTGGAGCCTTCCCCTCTAGTAATTGAATCAATTTAGATTTAAGCCAGGGTTCCTCAAGGAGTGGCAATCAAAAAGTGATGGAGGCAGAGTTGTTAGCTCATAACACAGACATGACTCTAGGTCTAGCTCCTCGCCACCACACTGCATTCGGCAGAGCATACGATGAGGCAGTTGATTAGAATTATTTTGCACTTTCTGTCCCCTCAAAAGAACACTTTTAATAATTTCTTGAAGAGAGATTACCTTGTCTTTCCACTTGAAATGTAAATCAGCACAAGTCCTATCATCTCTCGACATTCGATCCNTTGAAGAGAGATTACCTTGTCTTTCCACTTGAAATGTAAATCAGCACAAGTCCTATCATCTCTCGACATTCGATCCATTGCAGCAATGCCAACTTCATGAGCAGAATCACAGTATATGCTATCACATGCTATAAGTCCACTGGATATGGATACATGCTCTCTGCTGCTTCCAAAAAGACTGTAAACTCGAAGCCAGTCTGTGAGCTTTTTAGTATCATCTTGTTCATTTGCATCTGCTCTGCAGTGAGATATGACCATATTCCACTTCAAAATTTGTGCGCTCAGAAAATGGTAAAATAATCATGNTTGAAGAGAGATTACCTTGTCTTTCCACTTGAAATGTAAATCAGCACAAGTCCTATCATCTCTCGACATTCGATCCTATGCAGCAATGCCAACTTCATGAGCAGAATCACAGTATATGCTATCACATGCTATAAGTCCACTGGATATGGATACATGCTCTCTGCTGCTTCCAAAAAGACTGTAAACTCGAAGCCAGTCTGTGAGCTTTTTAGTATCATCTTGTTCATCTGCTCTGCAGTGAGATATGACCATATTCCACTTCAAAATTTGTGCGCTCAGAAAATGGTAAAATAATCATGCNCATCTGCTCTGCAGTGAGATATGACCATATTCCACTTCAAAATTTGTGCGCTCAGAAAATGGTAAAATAATCATGCTCAACAAAGTGTTCAAAATCTCTAGGTGAAATCTGAGACTCAAGCTTCGCCATTGTTTGTAAGTAGAGGTGGACAGTACTTGAATAGTTTATACGCCCAGCAGCATGAAGATAGGATAGCTTCATCTATATGAAGTACAAGTGTAATCTCTAACCACTTAAGCGTTCTGCTCTTACAAAAAAANAAGATAGGATAGCTTCATCTATATGAAGTACAAGTGTAATCTCTAACCACTTAAGCGTTCTGCTCTTACAAAAAAAAACCTCACTGACACTACTGTTTCCAAGTACTGACACCACAGTTTTCTTGTGCGACTCCTCACAATCACATCTTGCATTTTCTTTTCAAGCACAGAAGTTGCGCTAACCACATTCGAAGATGATATCGCTTCTTTTGAATACAGACTCAAATGTGTCTTGAATGAATGACACAATCACTTCTGGAGAGAGCTCTTTACCCTCNAAGATAGGATAGCTTCATCTATATGAAGTACAAGTGTAATCTCTAACCACTTAAGCGTTCTGCTCTTACAAAAAAACCTCACTGACACTACTGTTTCCAAGTACTGACACCACAGTTTTCTTGTGCGACTCCTCACAATCACATCTTGCATTTTCTTTTCAAGCACAGAAGTTGCGCTAACCACATTCGAAGATGATATAGCTTCTTTTGAATACAGACTCAAATGTGTCTTGAATGAATGACACAATCACTTCTGGAGAGAGCTCTTTACCCTCNCGCTTCTTTTGAATACAGACTCAAATGTGTCTTGAATGAATGACACAATCACTTCTGGAGAGAGCTCTTTACCCTCAACTGGCTCCTCGGAGAGTTTAGTAGCAAGTGTATTTTGTGTAAGGAGGTGAGCTCTGAGACCTCGAGAGTATACATAGCATGGTAGCATATACACAATGGTATTCTTGGCATAAATGTTTTTCCAAAGTTCTTCAATTTTACTTACACTCATGATGTGTCCAACTGCACCCATGAAAGACATAAGGAAATGGAAACCTCCCAGGCGGACCACTAACAGATGACAAATGGTTACCATAACCAGATGTAAGCACCATATCAACTGCCTTTACATACATAGGTTGGTCAAATGTTACAAAACAGGTTGATTGCGATTGTTTCCTACATTCCTCAGCGGAATATTCAAGGCAAGTGAGAATGGTTGATAGATTGCTTGGGTCTAGATTCACAATGGGTACTGGGAGTATACAGGTTGTTTCCATATACTCAATCCACCCAGCATGCAATGGTCCTTCACAATACAGAGATTTTATTGTATGAAATTTATTTGACAAAATGAAAATCATGGACTTTATGCAAAACATTACACATTTTTATGTGTAGGAGTTAGGATGGGTCAAAATTTCCTAAAACCCATCACTACAACCATTTCCCACTAACGACCCCTTTCCCAGAAACTAATGTGCTGTATAAGTGGGGTTCTAATGTAAGTAGTCAACACTAAATTTCAGCTTACATATTTTATTTTTTTGACTATGTAAAAAAAAATTTAATATAACTATTATTGTTTTATTACAAAGAACTTTACTCCAACAAACAAATTTAAATTGTGGTCCATTCCACAATCAGTGTATACTACTGCTTTACGAGTTAGAATTCTATCTGCTGTCACTAGAGACAAGTCACCGATAAAATACTGAACCAACAGTTGAAAAAACTGTGATTCAATACAAATACAAGTTATAAGAGCGAAAAAACAATGACACCCTTACAAACGCCTTGAAAAATTTTACACTTCCTTTTCAAAAATTGTTACTGCAAATTGCTACATAATTTTTAAAATTTTAGCATGATGAAAATTAGTGCACTGTAGAAATCACACACACACAGCAACACTTAAAGGAACTTCCATCCCAACTATGCCACTGCATCTACCGTGTTGCTAGCAATTACAGTTGTTTTTTCACAATTTACACATCAGTACTAACAGAGGGATCCCCACCCCCCCAACCGCTTGATGTATTTAGGCCCCACAGTTGTGCGCCAAATTAACTTGACGCAGCTCGCGTGAGTTTATTCCTGTTATACTGGGCCTCATGATAGGCGGTCAATTGAACTTGAGGTATATTACTGCAGGCTTATCTAGGCCTCACGTTGGGTAGTAAATTAACTCAACGCAGGTACCGCCACTGTAGAAGACATGGTGGCTTATATGGTCAGAGTTAATGTCCCCCAGGCACCGACTATAAAGTGCGTGGGGGTTGTGGGAATTGTAATGAGGTAGACTATTACAGTTGTATTTTGAAGTACGAATATATTGTCTCGTGTTTATGTTCACAAATACACAACATCAAAACTTTAGAGGTGTGGTACTGTTGTACTTTGGCTACTCGTATTCACGGGGCGAATTGGTGGTTGAGTGGGGCTTCTTTAGACGACGAATTTTATACTTAACTCATTGGTGAGTGAGGGCAGGCTGTCATCTGGGGATGAGTTCCAGCGAAGTGGTAGGCCTTGGATGCAGGCCCCCTGTGCTGCTTCTCCCTGGNAGGTGTCCGGGGTGAAGGGGGAAGGCCTACGCTTCAGCTCCACGTGTACCGGAATTTTCCACCTGCCTGTGGTACCCCGTGCCGTCTCGTAGGCGCCAGCGAAGTGCGCTAGGCGGGGGGTGTGAGGAGGTGATGGATGTGAGCCAATATCGTGCTATAATCCCTAAACCGGCACGCGACACGCTTTTCACAAGAGACAAACTTTCATGCACTGCACTGTTGTTACTCAGTTATAATGCAGCAAACTTCAATATAAAACAATTTATTCCCACAAAGTTTTATACAAATTTACATTCTCTTGATACACTTTTAACAGGTTTCAACAGCTTTGTGTGAAATGTAAGTAAACAAGATGAGATCTTAACAACACATGTTGCACTTTGGTCACAAAAACAAAAGAGAATACCCTACATAAAGTAGTGATGGATAACAATTACATACTAACTACTAAATAACAATCATTATTGTACTTAAGATCAGCTGCTAGAACCTATTCCACAACAGAAAAATAGCATCTACACTTACATTTTGTATTTATGTCCCACAGAATGAGCAATATTAACACAAGTGCCCAACAAAATTGAGATGAATGCAAGGTTATAAATACATAAACTATTTGTTTCAAATAAAGCACCAACTGTTATCACACAAACTTCTACCCAAATGCACAATACACACAGGCCAAAAACTACTCTCACATAAACCATGTCTTAGAAATCACAGATCGGTAACTGTGAAGGCCACGACACAGACTGTTACACAACTCAGTTGTACAATCTACAAACTAGGGGTGTGTGAAGCTTCAAAATTTTTGAATACAAATAGAATATTTACTTTCGTATTCGATTTAGACTTGGAAATAAATATTTGTAATGTTCGAAATTTCGAAGCGACTTAAAGATCCACAAATGGAAGGCATTCTATTTGACACTATTTTCCCGTGTGCTGGAATCTGGCGGTGGCGCAGGTAACCCCTACAAGTGTTTACCTTTTTAATTTTTGATTGACGTCACCCTAAGGTATAGTTTGTCAAGAAACGAAGGATCTGTCTCCATTTTCACTCAGCGCAATGGCAGTCTTCCTCTACCTCAGCAAGGCAGGAGAGGTTGAAGACTGTTTCTTGGTGGCCGAGTTCATATTAAACGAGGAAAAGTGCAACTTTAGTATTTTATTTCATGACGTGTTCATCACTTACACCTACCTATAGTTTTAAATATGTTAACTGGTTCAATCAGAGCCAGCATATCTAAAACTGGTTTTCCTATATTTATAATGGTAATAGAATACTGAATAAATGAAGTAAAATATTGCCTTGATTTGCTGTGTGTGTCTCAAATTGGTATATAAATGTCTACAAGACAAGCATAAAAATGTATTGGCACCTGCAAGGGTATATAATTAATAAGTGATGGTACTCTAAGGCTTGTAAATCCACTAAAATAGTAAAAGCCTGAAGCAAAAAAAAAANTATATAATTAATAAGTGATGGTACTCTAAGGCTTGTAAATCCACTAAAATAGTAAAAGCCTGAAGCAAAAAAAAAACATTGAACTATAACAAACATTAAAACCACTAATAAAAATTTTGTAACACTGAATAATAGACAAATATGAAAATATGCCATCAAACTTTGGAAGAGAACGAAACTTTTTTCACCTTGTAAAACTAGCGCATTTCTCTCTGCAGAGCAGCAAATGTAAANAAACTTTGGAAGAGAACGAAACTTTTTTCACCTTGTAAAACTAGCGCATTTCTCTCTGCAGAGCAGCAAATGTAAATCTGTCTACACTAATTTCTTGTGTCGTTTTCTTACATTAAGGTGTGTCAAAGTCAAACTGATTTTGTTGTTTACCCTCTGCCAAAATTAATTTTACTGTTAATTTTGAAACTCCTGTTGTGGCACTCATTGCTTCAATGATGAACGTCAATTTCTATTTCAATTTTGATTGCCAAGATGTGTAATAACATGGTATACAATCTCCCGTGCTTGTCCCGCAGCAAGGGTGTTATTAAAACATTTTTTCCAGTGGGGGTTCATCTTTAAAAGAGAAGCCATTTTTACCACACCAANGCAGCAAGGGTGTTATTAAAACATTTTTTCCAGTGGGGGTTCATCTTTAAAAGAGAAGCCATTTTTACCACACCAACTATTTCTATGCCTACGTCGATTACAGAGAGGCGGCCTTGTTAGCTCAGTTTTCATTTCAGATGTAATTAATTTTTTTGTTAGAACACAATACAATGTTGTTGATTTCTNTTTCAGATGTAATTAATTTTTTTGTTAGAACACAATACAATGTTGTTGATTTCTAAATGGTAAGTTAGACCACCGTTATTTCCACTAAACCTACAGATGCCAACCAGCGTACGTAAAACAGTATTGCCTCTATGTGCAAGACCCTGAACTAGTGCGCAGTGGTTTTGTCATGATCGTAGGAGGAATTTTAAGCGAAGACCCTATAGTTTTATTGGACGCAACTATCACAAAGTCCAATAAATGCCTCCATCATAGTTTCACAATTATCTGGTTCGTATATTTTTAAATACAGCTGTCTGAAAAAACACTTTTTGGCTATTTTGGAAGGCAAAAAATACAGGTTTTCAAATGTGCGCTATCTTTTTAAAGTATTATTACGTAATAATATGGGATGTGCTACCTTTTCATATGTAAAGCTATCATGAGTACGTTCAACAGTTTCTTAAAAAAGTAAAAAACCACTTTTTTCAAACGCACTGCAATACATTTCGAGCACCACAGGTAGGCAACCGCTTTATAAACACACTATTATTATTGTGTGACAATTTATAAAAGTCATTTTAAAAATGTTTTAGTCCAAAAGTTTTTTTTTAAGTACCAAATCAAATTTAACACGTTCAGCACCAGGAGATTTTTTATATTTATTTGGTAGGACCGTTGGATTTCTTTGTGATATTTTTTGTTATAATTACTTTTAGATATCCTATAAATAATTTTAAAAATTTTTAATTCATTTTAACATATAAATTTTTACTTTTTGCATTGGTCTGCTGGAAAAGTACTTTTTTTCAATTCATAAACATAAAACTTAAAACAAATTGGAAAACGCACATAAACTGCTTTACCAGAATTACTAAGTGTTTGATACCTGCCAAATGCTGAAGTTTGGAAGTAGGTATTGATTCTGCTCTGCGGCGTGAGGCGCCAGCACATGATGCTAGCCCTCAGTGATAGGGCATAGGTCCTATTTACTAATAAATTACACTGGCTTTGTGTGAGTTCACATAATCGAGTTTTATTGTTGCTTGAACAGGTTAACTGGTACATGAACTCAAGAGACAAACTCCCTCCCTTTTCCTATGTAGGCTACGTATGGTTTGACGCCGCGACTGGCGTCGTGGGGGGGGGGGAAGATTCTTCGCACTTGGTGTAGAACTACTTATCTGACACTGCAGCGCTGAATTCCCTCGGCTGGCGGCTTGGAACTGCTCTCGAACTTGGTGGGCGTCTCGGCGCCTGGCTTCGAAGTTCCTTCTTCCCGGGTCCAACGCAGGGCTCTGCGTTTGACGAAGTCTGACTGACTTTTCTCGGATGCTTCCCGCCGCACGTCCCGCTTGACGGCCTCCGACTGAGGTCGACGTCGTGATGCATTCTCGATCCTCGACTGACTCCGGCTGACTGACTGACTGCTCGATCCGCGACTGACTGATTCGACGTCTCTCCACTGACTGCCCCGTTGCTCCCCCCTTCGTGTGGTTTTGTAGCGTCCATCACCATATTCAACTTGCCCCGTCTCTGCTGCACGTGTCCGGGGTGCTTGTCGTCCCTCCGGGTCATAAAACACGTGGCCGCTGCTCGTGTGGTCCGCAGCCGGCCTGGCGTCGTCCCTTGGTTCTGGCCTGGAAGTTTATTGTCCCGTTCTGCACGCACGTCCGCTAAAAGCTCTCATGGTTTATTACGGTGTAAGCCCGGGACAGGCGCAGCTGGTGGTGGGATCTCGGTGTCCCTTGGGCAGCTGCAAAATGCGGCTGTGTCCGCGCCCTGGTGCTTTCCGTTGTCTCCGGATGTCGTCTGCACGTGCAGGAACAGTTGCACGTGCCGAAACCTTTGGTAGCGTGCCTTAGCAGCTGCGAGGCTCCTGGCGTCCCTCTTCCGGCACGTCCACAAAACCCTTAATCCTTATTGTGGTCGTCCGGCTGCGAGCTCCGCCAGAGCATGTGTTCTGACAAATAAAATATAGGGACGCAGAATGCATCATGTTTTACATACTTTTACGTCTAGAATTCAGTTGACCGTAAAATACCCAGAGCAATGACCCTGGGGTAGTCTGTCGGGCCAGGTAAAATAACGGTCTTCCCTAATCCTTCCTCTTCCTAGAATATCCCTTCCTAGCCTCCCTTCCACTCCCTCCTCCATTTTCAGTCAGTATTGCTTTGGCTTCGGTTTGTTACGGTCTGTGAATATTTACTTCATAAAAATACATATTAGTACGAGTGATTTTTCTCGAGGACGTAAGCTGGTGGAGTTGGTGTTGGCTTCTCATCATCTATGTAAGTTTTTATTCTTTTCAGCGTATGATGAGTCTACACGCAGTGATCTATCTGATGATCCTAAATTTTCTGATGGAAGTGAATGCAATGAACCGGACGTTCCTGATGCATCAACCAGTAGTGCTAACGCGGATGGATGTAAAAAGCGTCGTTTATCGTCTCCAACAACAATACAAGCTGAACTTGAGAGTTTACAGTTTCCAGCAACTGAGGTTAGTGGAGGTGACGAAGTGCCAAGCACTGAAGCTGAACCAAATCCAGATGAATTCGTGCGTGATAGCGACACATTTGATATTGTTTGGACAAATCCGGAAGGACGGCAGATGAAACTAATTTTGAAATCCTGAATGGAATATCGCAAGACCTAATTTCTGAACTCGAGAATGGAACTCCTTACGACTGTTGGTCAGCATTTGAGGCTGCAGATTTGATAAAATTGATGGTAGACCAGACTAATATATATATATGCTGCAGAAACACCCCCCAAGCTCGTCAGCCACACCAATGGCTTCCTTTCACGGAGAAGCCAATGTAGGCAAAATGAATAAATTTTTGGGGCTCATTGCTTACATGGTGCATAGCAGTTTGAATTGTGCCATTGTGGAGAGAGTTCAACATCCAGGAATATGGCATGTTTTTTGGAGTATGACCAGGTGAACTTGAGTGAACTGTTTGCATTTAAATTGTTCAGAAAGTGAATTAGGCTGTCTTCAATGGATGTCCATATCATAAAGATGTTGCTACCCCAGGCACCTCGTCCACATACAGATTCAGCAAGCCATCTCAAATACCGGAACACAAACCAAGGTCAACAACTCCTATATACCCCTGGTGGTCCCATATCAGGAAGGCCTAAATAAACTCAGAAACGTTCTCCACACTGGGTACAAAATTCTGGCTTCCTCACCACAAACACAAGACTTGCTCTTCAAATCACCCAGATTGGTTTTCAAAAGGCCACCTCACCTAACTTCTGCATATAACTGGTTCGTCCAAAGCTGCGGCCAACCAAACTATCACCCCCAAAGGATCCCACCCCTGTAATAACTCATGCTGTGGCTCCTGTGCCATCCACCAACCCTGAACTTCTTTCAATAGCAGACTCACTAGTCGCACATACCCCATCCAAGGTAACTACAACTGTGCAACAGAAAATCTGTTTTACCAATTACAGTGCCAACACTGTAATACAGAATACATCAGCCTCACCACCAACACACTCAGGCAGAGAATGAATGGCCACAGAGCAGACAACAAACAAGCCATAGCTGGTCACATCAATAACCAACAGGACAAACCAGTTGCAGCACATGCAGCATCACACAACTAAGATTTTGATTCCTACTACAGTACCCGAATTGCGAGAGCCCTACCACCTTCAAGCAATAGCTCAGAATTCACGACACTGAGAATTAGCTAACCAATTTATAAAAAAATCCAGGTAACAGCCAGACCTCAACATAAGATAATCACAGCTTCTAACCACATTTTAAATTTTCCTGCCCCACCCTAGTTTGCCACCCGGCCGCTAGGTTTACTACAAACAGCGCCCTTCCACCATATTGCAGTGTCCTACAACTCGCCGCAACTGGCTTAGCCTTCAGGAGTGAAATCCAGACCGGAGATTATAAACTCTGTTCTGCTGAACCGAAACATGTACAACCCACTATATGTATTTACAAAAAACAAATGGGTCCCACAATAAATTTATTATGATAATTTACAAAATATATTAGTCAGAATTGAGCATCTGTCGCTCAAAATAATTTTTAATGAGCAGTTATCATTTTCAGATATGAACATTGCGTAGATGAAAATGAATTTTCATAGATTTAATGACGACGTGTTATTAACACTACCACTATTCCAGTTGAATGTCGCAACAAGATTCAGAAACTAATTAATCTCGTTCCACGAGTCATCTCAACTCTTCAGTAAGTAGAGTAATAAATAATAGCATACAAAACTGTGACCACGAACACCTGTGCACAGTATAATATACTATGTGCAGAACCCTCTGCATTTAATCACAATCGCTGACTTGTATAATAATCTAAACATGGATATTAACGTAGCAATCAGAGCGCTCATGCGACCATAATTGTAAAATAGTACAGCAAAGTAGCCATTTCCTCTTTATTTAAAAAAAAAAAAAAAAAAAAAAGGAACAATATAAGAGTTGGCGATTTTTTAACGTTTTGCTGAACTGCAATGAGTATCGGTTTTGGTATTGGTGGTGGTATCGGAAATCGGTGTTGGTATTGGTGGTGGTATCGGAAATTGGTGTTGGTATTGGGGTATCTGGAATTGGTATCTGAAATTAAGGTATCGGAAAAGCCCTATTTACAATCAGTTTCCAACATTCCTTGGCGCTCAAGTCGTTAGTATCTTTACTTCAGTTTCCCCATATTTTTAGTCAATTCTCCTGGGCAATGTTGTCAGTCTCAAGCCCCAATAAATGCGGTGGAAAGTTAGTAAGCATATCGTGGAAAGTTGGTAAGCCTATCACAAAACTATTAGCTGCTAATCTTTTTATACCGTATTATCAGCTTCACCTGTAGCTACCAAACCTGAAGATTTTGTGGACCCTATCACTGGTATCATTTTATTCACATTAAAATTAATTCATTTTCAATTTAAGAACTGTTTCAGTTTTGCGCCAATGATGATGAAACACAAATTTCATGTGAAACGTGAACTTTTAATGCAATTTTTATGGCTAATTGCAATTTCACAAAGATAGTGATTTTTACTAAACTGTGAAGCTTCAAACATTCTGAGCTCTACTGTAGTGCTTTTGGCACAATTTCTTTTCTGGTTACGTTAGTAAATGTGTCCGGAAGATAATGGGAATAATATACTGAACATATTAAATTGTGTTATAATATTCAAAAATTTATTTGAATTCATGAATACTTTGTGGCTGATTCATATTCAATTCTAATTCAAAAAATGCTGATTCACACATCCCTACTACAAACACACAAGAATAAGTAATCTGAGCAACAAGCAACTCTTGTCTAGCTATCATACACAGCTCATTGCCATAAAACAGCAATGTACCATCAAAGAGCATAAACTACCCTAAATTCATAAAAGGACTAAAACCATTAGTTTCTTGATGCCCACACAGCAGATTTATCTGATTTACATAATATACTACATAAAGACATAAAAATACTTACAATTGGCATCACATGTAGTAATGACACTTTTTCTTTACTTGCCAGAAATTTAAACACAAAACACACAAGTTTCGTAATTAGTGTATGTCTGAAAAACAATAGCAAAAATAAACGTCGGAAATAGAAAATTATATGGCTAAAAGGCATAAACTACTTTCCATTAGAATAAACTCAAATTAAATTGTATAATGACTGTACCCAGAGTACACGGGCAGTTCAAATGTTGGAAGAAGAGAAGGCTTGAAAGGCTTCACCTTCAACACAATTTTCTCTGCCACAGTCTAAACTGTATTTGCCAAAAAAAAAAATTGAACTGAAACTAAATGTTTCTTCAAGTTACTCAGTTTTGGTAATCTGATGGTGGGAATAACTGCAAAATAAGCACCCCACTCCTTTTCACCACCACAAAATACACCACTCCTCTAAATACTATCAAATCTTTGTGTACAGTTATGAAACTGAATTCTCTGAATTGTTAACATGTCTTACATACTTATTTCACACTCAATTTACTAAAATACAACTTGCGACATTTCAAACATAAATTTTTCTACCAACGAAACCACTGTGTGGGATTCAAATTAATGTGAACAGTTTTATGCATGCACAACCCAAAAACACGAGCAAACCATACATAAAACATAACACCCACAGACAACAAAACACATATCCCACAAAAATGCATTATAAAAGTACCCACAGGGTACACAATGTAGAGAGTAAATCTATTAAAAACTAAATACAATCAAAATATTATGTCATCGATATAGGGCAAGTTAGATCACAATTTTCATTGCACTATAATTTTCATTTATACATATTTGGACAATTGAATATTTGGTGCATAAAGATTGCACTTCACAACTTGAAATGTCATGTTCTGCTTATACCAAGGGTGCTTTTCTAACTCGTTTTTTTTTACACAAATTTTCCTGCACATAATTGCATCCTCTGGGGAAGGGGGAACTACGCTTTGCTATCTGCTCTGCACATATTTTTTTTTTTTTTTTTCCTGTCTTAGTGTGTAGATAACAACAGAATGTTTAGAGAGAGCTGCGAGGAAAGAAGTACTGCACCAACTGTGTACCACAGATATCTAAGATAAGTATATTGTACATGTGCACATACACATCTCACTTTCCATGAAGCAGTTTTGCTACAAGTAGAAATTAGTCCACTTCTCCAGAGTGAAATAAGGCACCGTGGCCACATGCTGTATAGACACGGTGCCTTAAACCACACTTGGATAAGATTGCAACAAACACACACTAAGCACTGTACTGTCCAATTTGTAGTACCCACTAACTGTAACATTTCGATCACACAAAATTTTTACATTGAATAAGCAGTTGTTATAACTACATGGCATCTTATTCCATAATAAAATTTTACAGTTATGTTTTATTCATACAGTTCTTTTTCTTTACATAATATTACAGTTTGTCAAGAAGTAAAACGTAACATTTTTCAATATAATTTCATTACTGTTAAATATAAATAATTTCATTTCTGCATGTGGTTTGGTTTTTAGTTTTGTAAGATACGAAAACAATAGAACTGTGAGTCCGTCTTGTGAATGTAGGAAAAACTATGCACAGACAACATGCTTACAATAAGAACATCTAATGGAGATTTTTAAATGTGCAGCAGTGAACTCATTACTTATAGTTATAAGCTGCAATTGACTGCTGTTAGCGAACATCTCATACACATGA
This sequence comes from Clitarchus hookeri, assembly GCA_002778355.1. NCBI lineage: Eukaryota > Metazoa > Arthropoda > Insecta > Phasmatodea > Phasmatidae > Clitarchus > Clitarchus hookeri. Next base: position 112,300 of record NQII01003386.1, on the reverse strand, counting down.
ACTGCTACTCATATATATGCCATATACAGGCTGATTACAAACTCCTACTGAATACTGTGATATGTGCAGAGTGCTAGCAAAACAACACACTGCAAGAAGTAAGTATGTACGTATATGTGGTCAATGGTACACTGCTTTTTAAGGGAGTTATGTTTTTAAATATTATTTTACATGAATATTGATTGTGCCATTAATATGAAATGTAAAATCATTTTATGTTATAGTGGCAACCCTGGCAAAACCAAAGCAACAAGATTTTTTTACAACACGTGCTCAGTCTGCACTTTTTTACCCCTGCCAAAAAGACATTAGTGCAACACTTGCTCGTACATAACATTAAAATGCATTTCTGTTTAAATCAACAGCCTAAAGTTATAGAGCTCTTATTTTGAGCTTCACATTATAAACAGGCCGCAGTTATATAGCCTAAATAAGAACATTCGTCAATGCACATCAACACAAACTATGAATTCAGATATTGGCTGCCCTGATGAGACAACAATCTAGGGAACCCATCTTCATCAAGGTACACATTGTTTAGGTAAAGTCATTTGTCTTAAGTTTTTTATTTCCTACTGTTCTAAGTGGTATATATTATTTTGGGGGATACCTTCCAATTCTCTCTAAAATTAGACATTGAAGATTGGCGATCCTCATTTTTTCAAATACCTTTGTATTTTAAATATCCTCCTAATGAAGCAAATCCAAAATCAATGATCTCCTATCTGTAAACATACCACTGTGCAAGTCACAAAGCATCAAGTGGGACAGGGCAGCAACTGTGCCACTATCAAGTGAAGTTACAAAATTGTAGTCATGTAATTTGCTATATATTAAAAATGAAATTATATTTCTAATTATATCCTAGTTACAAACTGAGCACAGGTAATTTAGTCGTTTCTAGTCCATATTTTTTAAACATGAATAAATTTCAGTTGTATTTTTGGTGATGGCGACAACCGCAAACCGAGAAAATAGTGGATCAGAAGGGCCTATCAAGTGTCACCCCCCCCCCTCCTATCCATGGTTTGCAACAGCAAGGCCATAGATCGTTGAATACAGTGTCAGAGATTATAGTATGCAAAGCAGTAGTCTCACGGCTGCCACCCTTTTGTATTTTTGCATAGCACTCTTAGCCGTGAGGCCATCCCGCGCTACGGCCGCCCTCTCGGCAGGGAAGAAGGATCACGCCTTCTCAACACAGGTGTCCCAGCTATTCACCTGAGGTAACCAAGCCCGAAGCCCCGACTTGATACACAAGCTCCACCAAGAGCACCCTACCACAAGGCCCGAGACCCTCTTACTCAGATTACCAAGTGTGTGGTCTTGCCAGGACGCTACCAGAGCAGGTGCCTGCTCACCGCTTGGCCCTTCTTTAATAGAGGGGATCTCTCCAGACATCCTCCAGCAGTGTCAGAGATTATAAGTATGATACACACCCATCACAGCCATGCGCTTATTTTTTAACGAGGCGCTCTTAGCCATGATGGCCATTCCGCACCCCGGCCGCCCAGTCGGTGGGGAAGAGGGATCACGCCCTCTCAACGCAGACATGACCAGCGCTCACCGAAGTTGACCAAATCCAAAGCCCTGACCTGTTCATTAGGCCGCGCCAAGCATAGCCCCGATCTGATTCACCAGATCGCACCGAGCATGTCCTACCACAAGGCATGAGATCCTAGTACTCAATTTACCAAGCATGTGGTATGGCCGGAGCACTACCCACACCCCTGACATCTCAGGACGCTACCAGAGCAGGCGCCTGCTCACCGCCCGGCTCTTCAACAAGAGGGGGAATCTCTCCGAGCCTCCAGCAAGCGGAGTCAACCACTGCCAGCACAAGTCCAACCTCTATTGATCAGTACACCAGTGAAAACCACTGATGGGACTCACCTGATTGTCCCGTGGTACCTCTTATTTTCCATGGCAGTGCCAGAGATTGTGAGATTCGTTCTCAATGCCGCCAACCTAAGAGTGCAGTAAACATGTAAAAAGAATAAGATTTCAAAATGGTTTCTAATTGTCGCCAACCTACGAATGCAGTAAACACGTAGGAAGAAGAATGGTAGTCTATAGAACAGGAAATACTGTTGCAGAATGTAAAAAATACTACAGATAGCCCCAGTTATTGATTATCCATGTTGTTTTGCATTCACATAGCGTTCAAAAACAAATGATACATGCAATCTTTGGCGAATGTACCAACGAGAAATACAGTAAAACGTAAACAATTGGAACGAATCATGGAAAATCCACTGTATTTCATAGCTAAACGATTGTTCCGACTATATTTTGGCTGTCGGGCAGAATATCTGATCGACGGATGAGGGTTTTTTAAAATTGTTTATACAGGATAGTTGTCGGAACCGTCCAAAAAAAGAAAGACTTTTGTGGGAAAACGGAATAAACGGGATCGCAGCAACAAGGTTTCACTGTATTTCATTTATAGTTAATGTGAGTAAAAAGAGAGATAAAATAATGTGTGTTGGTATTGCCTAGTAAGAAATAGTTCTCATACAAAATATTATTGAGCTGAGTGCACACAACTGTGGTGCATTGCCCTATTAAAGTAATTTTCTACAACTACTTAGGCTTTTTTTGCGCGAGGCAGAGGAATAGCTTGAAAGCAGAAATTTAGCACGGTTTCATAAATGTTAAATATCTATGAATGGACTAAATCTACAGTATATAATTAATCTTGCAATTTAAATTACAATAGTAGTTTCTCCATGTATAACAAATCCCATAGAAGTATAGTGGCTCAGACGGAGAACAAATCATACCTAATTTATTAATGTTGTATTCAATTACCCAATGTTTATTTATTGGTCAATTAGCTTAAAGTAATTACATGCAGTGCTTACTTTCAGCTCTCCAGGGACAATCAAACATTTAGTGAATAGAGCACACCAGTTTTGACTACTGCAAAAAATGATGGTTTGTACTCTCGACTCGTTACCACCATTGCTGCAACATCATCACTCCGAAATGTACAATACAATAATAAAACACGAAATGCTCATACCCAGCCTGCTTCAGAGTGCAGTACACAGTGAGAAAATGACTCCTCTATGAACAGAAGCTTGCATGCATTATGTATTGTTCGTTACAATGCACTTCACTTTGAATACCAAAATTAATGCTTGAGCATGCTTTGCCTTGCATCAGATGATCGTGACTGTGACGAGCTTTGCTGGAGATGCACACGTTCCAACAGTGTGAGCTGCTAAAAATAATAATGATTTAAAATACCCACTGGACTTTGTAATAATCATAGGGAATCTTCATGCTAAAATAACTTACTTCTATTCTTAATCATGCTACTTAAGTGAAATTACATTTTGTCATACATGGACCATCACACTAGCAACCCGTGGCATAAACAGATGACATGACATACTTACACGCATGCGCACATGGGAGAACTGCTTCAGGACTTCCCTTTCAATCACAAAATTCATGGACGGTGTGAGTTATCACTACCGTAACGTCATGTGATAAACTTTAAAAGAAGGGAAACAAAACATGTCTCACTGTTGTTGACTTTGCAAAAAAAAAACCGTTGGCAGGAGTGGGAAATACATGTCCATACACTGGTATTCTCTGTCGTGCATGAAACATACAGCAAAAACATAAAATATTTAATAATAAAAACAGCAAAGAGACAAATTCAAGTACTGGTTGATTTCTATTAACAAAGGTAATTGCCTTTTTACAAATTAATCAAACTTTTCAACTTCTGAAACCCAAGCTTAAAGATGGCCCACACAAGTAACTCAATAACAGAATACCATATTGTCCTAAATATAGGTCGGTAATTTTTTTTTGTGCAAAAATTAAAGAATCGACCTACATCCAAGCACCTCAGAAGAGAAGGTGAAACCAGCAGAGAAGAGAGTGAAACAACCAGAGATGAATAGGTAACTAAAGTTAACTGTTACCAACATGTACATGGGCCTATGTTCAGTATCACATTTTTATTTTTTTACTTGGGAAATATTTTGTGTGTAAATTAAAAGAGTTAATGTGACTTGAAAGCTTTTAGTGACACTGAGAAAAATTTGTTGAACATAAAATTATATATAACAAAGTATATATTAACCTACTGTTTTTACCTATCCCAGTGTCAGAACATTAAAATCAATAGGTTGACTCGTACGCAAGCAGACTTATATTCGGGACAGTACAGCAAATTACAGAAAAGTGTCTAAACAAAAAAATCACTTTCAATTCACTTTCATGCACAACTGGCACTTCCAAGAATGAGAATAATGTTCTGCAACATAAAATTAAAAAAAATTTACAAAATAGGAGAATCCCAACAAAGTTATGAAAGAGTAAAATTTTATATTGTACAGTAATTAGTAGGGACCGTATAATATGGTGAACCANATCCCAACAAAGTTATGAAAGAGTAAAATTTTATATTGTACAGTAATTAGTAGGGACCGTATAATATGGTGAACCACAAAATACAGCAAAATTGGACACTATTTCACAGTTTTCACTAAATCTACCTTTTTTCCAGAAAATGCAAAATTTTTGCATGAAAACGGCGCTAACACGAATATTTACATTATTCAGATATGGTAAATAATCATTTACTGTCGATAGTGTGTCAAAAATCTATTGTACTCTCAACACTGCATATATATCCCCCAGCAATACAGTGGTACCACTGCATTGCTGGGATTACAAAATCACCATAACAAGTTTGTCAAAGCGTCTCTCTCTGTTCGTGCAATACCCCCTTCCAATGCTGATAGTGAGCGGGCTTTTTCGGCATACGGACAAATTTTCTCAGACCTTCGGACAAATTTGAAGCCAAACACCCTAGAAACCCTCTTAACTCAGATTTTTGGAAGAGAACAGGACTAACTAGAATTTCATTTCAGTACAGCAGAGTGCAGAACAATACGACACTTTCATAATGCAAACTTACCTACATATCTTTTAGTGTTTAGTCTGTACATAAAAAGAGCATTAGTTTTGTGTATCTGCAGTGAGTCATGTTTAGTTAGTTTGACTCTCTAAAAACGTCTGAGTTGATATTTTGTTGCGAAAAAGTTCTTGGCTGTTCTAGTTTTTGAGGTTAGGTGGAAAGTATGTTAGGAAGGTAAGTCAAGTGGATTGTATAAATCTTTGTACATTTTCCCTTAATGTTTTCTTCTTAAATTAATTAATTGTAGTACTGCTGTTTCTTGAATTTAATAATTACTTTTCTTTTTCTTATTCAGACACTAAACATGTGCATTAATATTCTTTCAAAACATTGTAATTTGTCAGATTTTTTTAATTTTCAAACACACATTTGGTTTACTTTTTAANCCCTCTTAACTCAGATTTTTGGAAGAGAACAGGACTAACTAGAATTTCATTTCAGTACAGCAGAGTGCAGAACAATATGACACTTTCATAATGCAAACTTACCTACATATCTTTTAGTGTTTAGTCTGTACATAAAAAGAGCATTAGTTTTGTGTATCTGTCATGTTTAGTTAGTTTGACTCTCTAAAAACGTCTGAGTTGATATTTTGTTGCGAAAAAGTTCTTGGCTGTTCTAGTTTTTGAGGTTAGGTGGAAAGTATGTTAGGAAGGTAAGTCAAGTGGATTGTATAAATCTTTGTACATTTTTCCTTAATGTTTTCTTCTTAAATTAATTAATTGTAGTACTGCTGTTTCTTGAATTTAATAATTACTTTTCTTTTTCTTATTCAGACACTAAACATGTGCATTAATTTTCTTTCAAAACATTGTAATTTGTCAGATTTTTTTAATTTTCAAACACAAATTTGGTTTACTTTTTAGTATGGATGGAAATAAATTCATTATTGCTTTTATTGTTAACAAGCTACAAAAATTTACACAGCTTTCAATTTTAAATACTGAAATTTAACACGGTTTTAATTTTGAATACCAAAATTTAGCACCACTTTTATCTTTAAACACCTAAATTTAACAGCAATTTCCACTGTTTTTTGCACCAAAATCAGGCATTCTATTTTACCATTTTCTGGGGTCGCTAGTAATTAGTAAACAACTGATGTTGGCTGCTGCTGTCCTAATCGTTAACTCAGTCCATGACAATGCCAAAATTAACTATAATTTTTTTAAATTATTAGTTAAGGATATTAAGTTCTCTATGAATAAGTGGGATAAGAGCTGAATAAAACATTATGTAATACCTGTACATAATAAATCTTACATTTAGCATAACAATACAGTAAAGCCTAAGTTTACCGGACTAATTAAGGGCAGATTTAGTCCCATAAACTAGAAAGTCCGGTAAATGACAAAGTACCACAAAACTCTACACGTATGAATGTGTATTTAAGTGGCTTACTTTAGCGTTAATGTTTTCAACAGGATGAAGATATTTGTGCAGCCACGAGGGACGATGAGCCGTAAATTATTATTGTAATTTACGGCCAACCATTAGCTGTCCAAGGGACAGGACGGACGGAACAAACAATGTGAGCTTGTGTAGATAACATATTTTTTGGATCTCTACTGAGTACGTATTCGCAACAATAACGTCAACTTACACTGACCTTTTTCTTTCCTTTTGTGTCCTCGACTTGTCAACACATCCACTCCTGTACCTTTATTTTCTCTTTTTATAACTTCTTCGGATTTAGATAATAATCTGAAAACTGAAACAGGTGGCATACCGTCCCTTCCACTGCTGTGAACGTGATGTGACAAATACCATATTTACCCATGTACCACTTGCACTTTTTTTTTTTTTTGCAGAAATGAAAAAAATATAAGTCCTAAGCACCTTTTGGCCGCAAGAATACGATAATAGGCACACTATATATATGTACGTGATATGCATAGCAGTACCATCAGCTATGTAATGAGCCGTGCCACATTTAACCACGTTCTTTTAAGCTCCGACTGTACATGCTGACCTTGACGTTCCGATCATGTTATTGATTGCCCGCCTGCAACAGTTTCTTTTTCTCAAGCCTTACGCAGCTGTCAGACGGCTAAAAATGCATTACAACAGGCAGCCGCTCTGTCTGTATCATCGCTAATTCTAAGCACTTTTTTCACTATTCAATAAATTGTGGTATTTAGAGTTCTGTGATGTGGCATGTAGCCTTGCCACTAGAACTCCTGCTTCTATTATTTCTCCTGAGGGGAAAGCCATTTCACATAACATACGTGCATTATTATGAACTTAAATGCAGAACTGACTATGATAAGCCGCATGTAATATTTCCCTAAAAACGTAGACTATACTACACGTAAGCAACACCATGCTCAATGACCATAAACCACACCGTTACATGAATCTAAAAATAATTTCCCTCTGCCTTTACAAGTGGGCGCGCTTATCTTGTCGGTGTAAAATAACAACACATTTCACGTCCTACAAGCAGCAAGTAGACACATTGATAAAAATCATTTATATTGTAGAATAAAATTCTGTACACATTTCTTTATGATTTCAAAGAGCAATGACAGAATACACTATAAAAATTAATTCACATTTTAAAAAATGTTACAATTTACGTTTGGTTAAGTATGATTCTGCTGAAAATGAACCTCGTCCATTAAAAGACAATGAACGACAAAAATGCCTAAATTAATTTCTGGGATATATGTATTAAGGGTTGTTTGGTTATTTTTTATACACTACTATTCAACGACAGAACTTCCAGCTCGCTGTAAAGTAGCAAAGTGTTAAATACCATGGACAGAAACACTTGCATATGTTTATTACCCTAAGTTTATAGTAATCAAAATAAAAAAGAACACAATGACTCACTAATGGCAACATCTAGGTGTAAAAATTATATGGAAACGAAGCAATAGATAGGTATATAGTTTGTAAAACATACAAAATTGCTGCAATAAACAGAAACAGACACATAGGCAAGGTGCATCCACAAATTATGCACACACTGATAGAGCACATCCTACGCAGGAAATGTTACGTATCACGAATTATGGTCATGGCTATAGTAGACTCCCACAGTCAAGCCATTGCAAGCTTATAAAAATAACTTCCACCCACCCGCCTAACACAGATTTTCACACGTGCACATATCTTGCCACTAAACAAAACACTTTTTACACCACCGTTCAAGCAGCAAGTGGACAAAGCTATAAAAACAATTGTGGCTTCGGATTTTGTCCGGTAAATACGAAGTCCGCTGAATAGAGGTCCGATGAACTGAGGCATTACTGTATAACAGTATGTGGCATTATAACCCCACAAACAAGACCAAAAAAAAATTTATTTTTTTTGCTATGTCACTAAAGGTAACTTCCTTACAAATGAAAATACAATAATACATAAACATCATAAATAACCCTCTTGGAATGTTAAAACATACAGTCATAATACAGTGAAACCTCGACACACAGTATTTGCAAGGGATCAACAACAAAAAAATTAATGCTGCAGATTAATGAACAAAAATAAGTGGTAAAGGATGAAGGAACATACTGGGCACAAAAAGCAGGGTACTTCTAAATCACGTCAGAAACACCCATCAGTGCAAGTGGGGTTTACTTCTTGATAACCAATTTGAAGTTCACAGTCGCATGGCACTATGAAATTACCACATACCATAAGGATTTAATTTTTTAAAATGTACTAAGATTCTTATAAAAGTTTTTCTTTGGTGCAATGTAACAAACTCAGAAACAATGAAATAAAGAAAAACCTGCAGTAACTTAGAAAAAGGACGTTGATGAAATAACAAAAGTTGCAAGTCCACCAATGGATGAATGTTAACAAACATAATATACACGAGGTTTCACTATACCAATGACAAGACTACAGCCTTACGAGGGCTCAAGGCGAGCCTCAGGGTCAACGAGCCCTGCAATGGCAGCCAGGGACGACACCACGCCCAGCACTCCCACCGTCCCGGGGCTCAGCCTTGCGTAGCCCAGCGCCGTCATGGGGATGAAAAGATCGCAGCCATTCTTCACCGTGTCCATCAGCACATCCTTGTGGTCCCGTGCAAAAGTGGCCGCACGCAAAGAGAGGGGCAGCATCTTGCGGGACGGACACGTCCGGTACCAGCCTGCTGTTGGGAAGCCATGATTCCCGTGCTCCAACACACGCAGAATCTCGTAGACATCACGCAGGAGGTTCATTGCGACCGACAGGAGCCAGTACTTGTTGGCAACCTTTAGTAAAACAGCAGCAAAGCATCACTTACACCAACATGAACCTCATTTACTCTCACATATCTCCACTACAGTTTTATGCAACACAACATTTTTCATTTTACACTATAATAATGCCAGTTTAACACTTCATTAAAAAGGTTGAAAAAATCTAATTTACCACTTGCACTATTTCAATTTGATCTTTAAATCATGATTTAAAGTAGAGTGGAACCTCTATCCATTTTTCAAGGGGCATCTGTACATACAGACAAACAATGGATGTGAACACAATATTTAGATCGACCCAGTGGTGTAGCCAGAAATTTCCCAATGGGAAGGTTACACTGACTTAAGTGAAATGAGAAAGGTTGCAGTGCTGACACACATGTTGATTAGGAATACTAGAAGAAAAATTACTTCAAAATATATTAAATGCATTACAGTTACGGACAGTAAAATTTTTTTACTAGAACGAAAAGCATATTAATAACATTAATACTAAATTATGACAACCTTAAAGTCAAAAGGGGAGGGGGATTACAACTCATCTGGCTCCACCCTTGGATCAACCAAAAACAAGAACCAATCTTATTAAACTTTATGTTGAACATACTGATACGCCTACGTAAGTGGAGTGAAGAGATCTGGGCGGCTCTTAACATTGTGGTCTTGAGAGCTGATGAGGGTGAAGCAAGGTGAGAATTGAGCAGTGCCAGAATACAAATGCGGGGGAAACGGGAGGTCCCCAAGAAAACCTGCCGACCAGCGGCATCATCCGGCACTATTCCCACATGCGAAAATCCAGTTCACCCAGGTGGTAGGCAATTAGTCTAACCCCACAGCCCTACCTACATTATTAATGTGCCAAGTTTAATTAATATAAAACCATATATTAGACACATGTTTCACCTCATGTTCATGTTTATAATTACACATGATGCAACTAACATCACCAAATATAACAATAATAATAAATAAAGAACTTGGCAAAATATGTTACCACTTCTTAACACGATTGATTCTAAAGTAGTGACGACAAAATAAATGCAATGATGCTCCAATGTAAAATACGGAGTGTTTGTGTATCAGACACATTTCATTCAGATAGATTCTACGACAGGCTCAAGAATGTATTTAATGTTGTTCCGAAGAGCAAACGATTCAGAACAAACTACTGCAATTCATCGCTTGAACCAAATATGTTTTTACTACTTCACATGTAAATCTTGCACAATTTGTGTTTTTGAAGCTTTTCCTTATTTCATGGTTCAAAATAACTAAAGTAAATATTGGCAAAATTTTGTGATTTCATGCCTTGCGAAAAACTAGTGACCCTAGGAATAGTCTTATTTTTCTAACAAATTGTCTCATCAGCCGCTCCATCTTAAGCTGATACACAACTCCGTTTTTATGCTCATTTTGATGAGAATCTGTTCATATATGCAGTTCTGTGGAATAATTTTAAGAGCAACACATCTACCTTTTAAAATATATTGTTTCGTGAATGAATAACATCTCATTTTCTTGCAAACATTTAACAAACAGTTTCATAAGGCGCTGATCTTAGGCAGATTTGTGGCCTGGTTTTAGGCTAATTTTGCTGTTACTCAGCGTTCATATCTCCATTTCTGAGGAATCCTGTTACTGGAGCACAGATACCTTTTGAACATTTACATTTCACAATAAACAATGTGTTATTTTCTTTTGGTAATAGTAAAAAAAACCATCATTGGCTGCCAACTGAATGATTTGACATTGATATAGACACTTTAATTTTTCGAGCCTGAAAAATATTTAGAGCCGCAAGCTGGAGCTAGTTTTTCTAGTATTCGCAAACCTCTAATAAAAAGGAAGACAAAGAGATCCGGCATCTGCACTTTGTGCTCATGGCGAGTGCTGCTGTTCAAAATTGCTGCACTACAACAATGGTAGTACAGGTAACATTTTAATAACAAACAATAAAGGTATAGTTGACCAGAATAAAGATCTTTAGCATTGATGCTTTCTGCTTGCAGTGGGTGAACTTTTCAAAATAAGTACTGTTAGTCAATAACAGTGACTGCATCATGATAAAAACCTATACACCAAAAGGAAGATACACAAAAAAACTCTACAGTTATTGAAGGGAAAAAAAGTCTTTTGCTATTGCTTGCCTGTAAAGATTAACACACAAAGAATCAGTAAAACCCTAACGTGATAAATGTTGCTGTATTTAGTCAGTTTGCAGAAAAACACATTCATAGCTACAGTACTTCTATTTAGAGTAAAATATGTACATACACTTTAGTTACACTTCAAAAGAATCTGCATCATCTATTTGGACTAGATTTTCACTCGCTAAACTAATACAAAATACAGTAGAACCTTACTAAAAATGACCACTCACGGTTTCCAGAAGTAAGGTTGTTATGACGTGTCTGTCGCTAACTAATAATTGTTGCTTTCATTCGTGGTGAATACTTTCTTGCAGCATGCATGTATAGGTTGCACAAAGTTTTTTATACATTTTTTTACTTCCTTAGAAACTAAGTTAAAACATTAAAGCCTACTGTATGTTGGCAAATTTGTAAACATGTTTTGGAGAAAAAAAATTTTTTTTAATGTAACTGTCTCATAAATAAGCTGCACCCCACTTTTTTTAGTCATTTTTTTTTTGTAAAAATGTGTGACCTATGCACTCTGAAATACGGTAATTTTGTGTCTGGGCCTACACCTGAAGGCACAAAGAAGTATATTGTAGTAAGCCAAAATAGAGTTCTATGTGAATGGTCGACAATTGATTGCTTGACATTCAATTGATCAAAAATTGTGTAATGATTCAGTTAATATTAATTTAATCACAACATTTGGTTTTTTTTTTACGAGGAATTTTAATTGTTTATCAGTATTTAATGTTTTGGTAGTGTTGTTATGTTTATCTGTCATGAGTTTTCATTTTTTGAAGTCGCAGTTGAGGTTGCGTCAGCAATCTGAAATAAGGGTTATTACAATATTATATTCATAGACATTTTTTTCCTTTTGAGTATGTTCTAGAAATACAGAGGAAATTGTCCAACACTTTAATTCTTTTATTTTTTTGTAATATGGCGCCTTTACTAAGTCTATGTCTCTGCAGAGTAATTCGAGCTGTGATTTCTAGTCTCCAAATCTGACTTCCGCGGCATTACAATTATTTGCTGCTTAACACACTATTGTAATTAAACAAAACATTTATAAAAGAAATAGCAAGAAGTAGTGTGAAAATAACGTCCAATCATGAGGGTGTGAAAAGTATCTGAAAATAGTGAGCCTCAAGACTAAATCGTAAGAGTTCGCAACTATATTACCTCAATATTCACTTTTCTTAAATACATTTACTTTTGTTTAAAATTTTTTTTTTTTTATTGATAGAATAGCTTGAGTGATCAGTCTCATTCTAATTTTTGAAATAGCATTAAAGAAAGAATATTGTAAAAGAAAAATAACGACCACCTCATTAAATTGTATATCTTTTAGTTTTAATAAAACAGCAGACAAAAATGTTGAAATAATTACAGATAGATTGGTAACACTCAGTATTTCTTCTAAGTTACATTATTATTCTCTCATTCTCACACACATGCATGCATGCACGCACATACATGCACATGCACACACGTGCACACAATGTACTTGTGCACACACACACACACATACTTTTATTAATGTTATATGGTGGGAATAGGCTGCTACGCTACTGATTAAAATATATAAAAAGTAGACAAAATGCACAGTACTCACAGGGCGGTACTCATGGATACACACAAATAAAAGTCGGACGAACACATTTTCCAGGCAGATGCATGGTCGCGCAATGTTTTGCTGGCTAGGCCAGCTATATCAGGCGGCCAGTGCTGGCACTGTGAAATGTTGCGTGACCTTGCATCAGTGTGGCAAATGTGTTCGTCTGACTCTCTCTCTCTCTGTGTGTGTGTGTGTGTGTGTGTGTGTGTGAGGGAGTGAGTGTGTGTGTGTGTCTATCCACTAGTACCACCCTGCGAGTACTTGTGCATTCTGTCCACTTTTTATAAAATAATTAAATGTTTCATATTCTTATATCAAACATTAAACAAGATTCTGTTAGCAATTCAATTTATTTGCACAAATTTATTGGTTCATCAATGAATCACTGTTCACTGTTTGATCAAGCATAAATTATTTGATTTTCTATTACCTAAGTTTGATTTTAAATTCTATAATACACTAGGTAAAAAGATAGTGTGTTGTATTTTTGCTTGTTCATCAACATTTCCATACTCCACCATTTAAATTTTGACATGAACTTAAGTTATTGCCACAGGCTGCTTGGAGTTAATCAAGCACATATGAAAGCCCCAATTAACTTTCTTCTTTCAGCCTACTCTATATCTTTCTGCTGGATGTGAAAATTAACGTTGCCATGGACCTTCTGACTGGCACTCGTGCCAGTCAATCGATAACGTGAAACTCCCAGAAACAGAGACAAGTTAACATTGGGCCAATTCTTAGCATAAAAAAGAAAACAAATTTAATCTGTCTCAAATTTAAACATATTTTTTGTGGGATGTTAAGATTATGGTTATTTTCCTAATTTGCAGCCAATATTACTGCCAAGTACTACAGTCAGGTTTCTTTCCAAGAGAAAGTAATTTAGTTTTTTTAAAGACTTGTTTCAAAGTGTAATCAATCATAACTATGAAGCATACAACCTACGCTGCACCAACATGGGGAATCCTCAGTGCTGCACGAGCACTCTGCAGTCGACGGAACGTTACCTTGCCCCAGCGCTCGTTGTTGACGGAGAGGATGCCGGTGCGGCCTATCCACAGCATGTTGTCAGCTAGCAGGAAGAGGGCATGCGCAATCTTGGAGAGCGTGCAGGTGGCACGCACCACCAGGTCCTCGTAGTGCACAGACACAAATGCACTGTACAGAGCATCCAGGAACCTGCCCAACCGCAGCACTGCACCACATATACACACACACAACTGAAACCACACTCTCTTCCTTCACAACACTACGTCAAATACACGTACTGCGGTGGTATCCTTGCCATTGTATGTTTGTATATCTGTCTTTATAACTTACAGTTATGATTCAATATTAAAATTCTCACATGATCACACAACTACTTTAGAATTCCTGAAACCACAATGAAGTGATTCCAGCCTGTATTTTCCCATGAAAACCAAGATAAAATTAATGAGTTAATCTTTATTACAGTTGCAGATGCAACAAAAATAACACTGGCAAAATATTGTGGACTTCAAAATACCTCTTATGCCCTATGCCATTACAGCACTTGTTTTCAAACATCTGATCTGAAAAGTAAGCTACGGTGAAACAAAACTAGATCCACGATGGAAGGAATACTACCACCTTAAAAAAAATCTTTTTAAATCTGATGAAAATAAACTGACTGAATAGGTGAGTCCATTTTAATCACATGAACCTTTTTTTATTATAAACTTTTATCTGTGCATACTACAATAAAATTTTCGGAGCAAGCATTTAAACATAAAGGCAAGGTATATCCACTTATACCAAAATATATAAATATTTGGTTTTAGTAAATATTCATTGTCTTTGATTACTCTTTTCTTTAATACACTATAAATTATCAAATTCCATGCACAACACACTGCCCAACCTAACACACACAAATTAAACATAATTTTACTAGGAACAATGATTAACCGCATAATGATTCAGTTTATCCCCACCTCAGAAACACCACATTCTAAACATATTTAGTGGTTTGGACAATACAATAGTAGCACCCAAATCCTAATTGAACAGTTCAAAGTTGCTCTTAACAACTCCTCTTCCCCCACACCAAAATTAAGCAATTTGGGAATACCAGCACCCAAAATTGATACATTTTTACATGCAACACACATCCTTGAACAACAAAAATTAAAAATTCATTCTTAACTGGAAAAAACTACACCTTTACAGCAGTAGATGCTGACAAATCAAGATTTATTACAAATTTTCACAAACTGATACTAAATGATTTAAAAGAGGAACTGAGTTTTTGAAACATTTGCCTAACACTTGAAAATAAATTAAGACTGTCAAATGGTCCTAGCATAGTTTTCAAGACTTAACAGATTCACCTAAACATCAATCATATAATCATCAGCCTAGGCATAATGTATGGCATTACTTACATCAGCATTCATCTGTGAGCATAACTTAACATAAATCAACACTTTCGGCAAACTACAAGAAATTTCTAGTTTTTCTTTTTTTAAAGCACTTGGAAAAATTTTTAGCTTCTAGGTGCCACAAGGCTATCAAGGATAAAAGTGATGTGTACAGATATTCTGAGAAGTATGTTGAGCATCGACTTATGGAAACCACTGACATGAGATTAATGCACGAATCCAATCATGAAAACCTACATGAAATCATAGAAGTGTAAATAGGCTGTCCAGGAAAATTATGAAACCAAGGTATACAAGGAAGACACCTCCCTGAAAGGTGAGACAGAGATGAAAGATTGAAGTAGCCAAGGGAGAAGGATAATGGTCTGGCAGAGCCTGTGGGGTGGAAATACAGACAAAGGTACCTGCAGCTTTCTGAGCTCTTGCTCTTTAAATATTATGAATCTAACATCCATCACAATCACTGTGTTTTGCCCTGAACAACACTACAAATACATGTGCGAGGCAATTCAGAATTCTTAGTTTACCAGTAGATAAAATTACAATGTCTCAATATTGTGAGCACTCTAACAATGAAAGTTCTCTCCCCCAAGGCAGTGTGTGTACATGACATACCGTAACATGGTCATGTTCAATTTCCCAGTGCCTTGTTTGCAAACTCAACTACACTTTAAATTACAGACATTTATTATCTGTGAATGTAGCACATGCCCAACTGTACATCTGTACAAACTTGTACTATTGTATTTAGTTTGGGCTAGTAAGGATACAGAACCTCACTACCAGAAGTAGTCCAACTGCAGAAGAAAACAGTGACTAGAATTACTATTTTGTAAGGAGCCAGACCTAATGTTCCCCTCACGAACATTTCTCTTGGCATGATGTTTCTGCCTCGCGAAACTCACCAGGAGCTGCAGCAAGGTGTCCCTGTCACTGAATAAACAATTACCTCCTTTATTAAAGAGTACATCATTATAGAACATTACAAAGTTTCAGCACAACAATTAGGTACAATTTACTAGTTGCTAGAAATTAAGTGAAATTCAGATAATCACAATTCAACACACACTGTCAAGCCTTTCATAGCACACTGGTAGCAATCCATAAAAATGTTTTACACAATGTCAACTGCAGGAATCACATTTCCAAATACGAAACAATATTGCGGTAGAGCCGTGTTTCAAATTTCACAAAACAGAAACCCATATTCCACAACGTACCCTGAAAATATTTCTTAGAATACAATTTCCCACCAAATCATTGGACACGAATCAATGGATATGTAGTCTACTCAAAAACACAACATGCAAATATTATTACAGCTCACATGTTTTCTCTGTAGCTGCCAAATTTTTTCAATTTAATTTTGCATCGATGACTTGCAAAAATGTAATTTTGGCCTCCCCAGTACATTTGCAAATTATTGGCAATCTTTTATGTGAACTTCATAAAAAAAATTGTTAAGAGAATAGAATACAAAAACTTTAACACTGCAAAATAATTTTTTTTAGCTTCATATAAGATGGTTAGTACTGTACATGGTTGAAGCATATGATTGTTGTATGGAATGTTCATCCTTGGCAGAAACATTAGTGCCCACCCAAAGCTGAGGACATCCACGTTTAATACACCAAAGATTGTGCAAGCTTGATTTTGTGGTGGTAGTGAGGTACACTGGGTTCCAAACAGGTGTTTCAACTGCCTGTGGAACCACACCATCCACAATATATACGGTTTGCTGGAATGCTGCAGAAGACACATCACAGATGAGGCCAACTTGGGCATAAAGTTCTTGCCACTTGGGGCATCAAGAGCACAGCAGAAAATTTAAAGATTATAGTTGAAGAAAGTGTTCACTTTTACTGAGCTAGAGGACCCACAATCTGCATTGGTATGAAGTGTGATAAATTTCCCCAAAGCCTGCCTGCTCACACTATTTCAAGACATCTTGGATCAAATAAAAGGCTGCGAAAACTGTTCTGAAGATTGAAGACCAGGGCCGCCAGTTGTGTTACCCATGTCATCTTCAGTACCAGTAATTCTGAACAAGCCAACCAGTGCCCTTGACATATCGATGGTAAGACGGCACTAACGACTGTTAAAGAGGGTGAAGGCTTCCAGTTAGCCATCATGAATCGTTGCCATGACTGTCAATACCCTCTCACAATCCCCTTTTCAGTGGATGGCAATGTACTAGGTATTTGAGGTGAACAAATGCTGACTCAGAAAACCAGCTCCTAAGAGCCAACTATAGTACTGGAGAAAGTGTGGTGTGGAGGGCCACGTGGTTCTACTTCTATGTCAGAAACTATGTCTTGTGGTTCACTGAGCCCTCTACTCAACTTTCGCAGTCGTCAAGGACCTCTGCTCATGTTCAGCAACACGAGAAATGGGAGGCAGAGCTGTACAACACAAAATCAAGGCCTGTTTCCTCAGAGCGGACAAAGGGAGGTTACCGATCTACAGTGTGTGTATCCCTTACTCCCACTGAAACCTTAGCCGGCCCCAGAAAATGTACTGACTGGTGTTGGTCATGGTGGAGATGGAGCCACCTAGGCCCTTCGGAGCTGAAAGATTGCCAACCCGGAAGAAGAGACTGGCACCCCACATTCCTGGTCTAGAGTAAATGCAAATACTATTACAGGCCCAACAACTATGATAATCAGCACCCAAATGAGCTGGTAATGCAGCAACAGGGATGGTGATAGAGGGGAAACAAAACTTCACTGTGCACATTAATCACAAGTATACCTATATGTCACACCATACAAAGAAAACTATGGAAGTGTAAGTTATGACCTGTAGTAAATGTCTCTTCAGCCAGCCAATGGGAGATGTGATATGACTGTCGTGGCAATTCTAAGATAAAATAAAAAATACTGCATCAATCCTTACTAGAAAAGTTTTGCTACTAAGCTACATGAAAAAGTTTCCATACTGGAGTGTTAGTTATACAAATAAGTGTGCTGTAATTAAAAAGGCACACTTAATGCATATAGTGAGTGTGTGCACTATATAAAGACTTGGTGTACTAAATCAGTAAAATTTATTTTTTAAACATATTTCAAATTTAATTGTGCCAAGTGTAAAGAAATGGCACAAATAATTTTTACCAACATACAGTCCCAATAAAAAATCAAAACAAGAACACAGCTACTTATAAGTAATTTTTTAATGGCCTATCTGCATCACAAGCAAATAGACTTTTAATCTAGATCATAAGGGTCACAATACAGTAGAACCTTACTAAAACGACTCCTCACAGTTTTCAGAAATAAAGTCGCTATGGCAGGAAGGTCGCTATAGATATTTTGGGAAATTCTGGACCAATTTTGACCCACCCGCAACCCCTATATGCTAAAATTAGTCTTTTTTTTTTTTATTAAGTTAAATATAAACTTATTTAATAGGCAGACGTCTTCTGAAAAAATAATACCCCTCAGACGTATACTTAGCCTCACCTTGTCTCCCAAAATGTTAAAACCATTGAGCGCTTTTTTTTCTCGGTTCTATAATATCAAAACCAAACAACTTACAATCTTGATTGACCAATCAAATGAACCGTGGAACCGTGAAGTTTGTTTACCATACATTCATAAATGTTCAATGTGGCCACCATGAGCGGCCCGAACGACATCTACACAATAAACTCGTTCCATGCTCTTGTCAGCATGTCCGGTGTTACGGTTTTGATGGCGTTCGTAATGCTCAGTTTGAGGTGGTGAGAGGGACGCGAGCTCGCATTCGACAAATCGATGTGAAAGGGACGGTCTGATGTTTCCTTTGTGCCGAGAGATGACACTGGGAGCGTCTGTCGTCGCACTATGAGCGTGTGTTGTGTGTTAGTTCGCATCACGATGGCGACGGAACAACAGCGGGCGTTCTGTGAATTCAGATTTGCTAAATGTGAATCGGTTACGACTGTTCAACGTGAATTCCGTCGCAAATACGGACGTCGTCTTCCCGATAGGTGGAGTATCGTACGTTGGTTTCGTCAGTTCCGTGACACGGGGCGCCTTTGCAAAGGCAAAAGTTCCGGGCGGTTACGTGTGCCGGAAGAGAATGTGCAACAGATTCAACAAGCGCTCATTCGCTGTCCAAGAAAATCAACTCGACAAGCTAGCCGGGAAATGCAAACCCCTCAATCGATGGTATGGACAGTGTTGCGAAAGCAATTGCTGTACAAACCACGCAGGTTACAGCTTGTACAGGCTCTTACTGAAAGTGATAAAAAACCAAGATGCGATTTCTGCACGTTCATTCTTGCCCAGAACGAGGTAGACGATGCCTTCATGTCTAAGCTGGTTTTTAGCGATGAAGCAACGTTCCTTACAAATGGTAAGGTGAACTGGCACAACGTGCGGATATGGGGTCAGGAGCTTCCACATGAAACCACCGAACACGAGCGCGCTTCCCCCAAAGTGAACGTGTTTAGCGCTGTATCCAAAGACACTGTTTTCGGCCCTTTCTTTTTTCACGAGCCCACTGTTACTGGAATCCATTATTTGGACATGCTTACAAAGTGGTTGTTTCCTCAGTTAGAAGAGGCGGCAGGGGACTTAATTTTCCAGCAGGATGGTGCACCACCCCATTGGCACCTACCTGTTCGCGGATACCTGAACGAGACGTTGCTGCAATGCTGGATTGGTCGAGGAGCAGCTGGTGACCAGGCTCTTCATCACTGGCCCTCAAGAAGCCCAGATCTTGCTCCGTGCGATTTTTTTCTATTGGGGTACATAAAGAATCAAGTGTTTAGTCCACCATTGCCGGCTAACATTGACGACCTCAAAACGAGAATTACGGACGCCATCCAAACCGTAACACCTGACATGCTGACAAGAGTGTGGAACGAGTTTGATTATTGCGTAGATGTCGTTCAGGTCGCTCATGGTGGTCACATTTAACATTTATGAATATATGGTAAACAAACTTCACGGTTCCATGGTTCATTTGATTTGTAAACCAAGGTTGTAGGTTGTTTGGTTTAGATATTATAGACTTTCTGTATGTTATTAAAACAAAGTGTTCTATCGTTCGTGTTGTTCACATAACAGTGATTTCAGTGCTGCTTTTTTATTTACTAAGTAAACAAAGCAAACTTGTGTAGTTGACGTAAACACTACATGAAATTTTATGACAATGCTTATATTGACATGAGGCGGAAGGATACGTAAGAAGAAACTACAAAGGATTTTCATAAGTGCTTAATTTACCAAACCAGCTTGCATGTAGTGTGACAAAGCTGGTCCACTTTCCACTCATTTTTTACAAATTTGCAAGTCCATATAAAAGGAGCAGGTCATCAAAAATTATTCACAAAATCAAGCCAAAACCATTACCAAATCGGAGTCCAAAAAAATTAAGCAAAATAAGTTGTCTATAAACAGTAATCAAAATCCAAGAGAAATATAAGTTGTAATAAAACAGCATATTCAGAAGGCAAACACGCGAGAGCACAATGGCAGGATAAACGCATGACGTAGTTGTGTCGTGTGCCAAACGACCTTTCTAGTAAAATCTATAAAAAAAATAAGAATTATTAATCTAGATACAAACAAACCTTGCTTTTGAAATAAGATTCAAGTCATGGCAATTGTGTTTTTTGCAATTCAAGTATAGTTTTCCAAAACTGCAAAAAGACTAAACCTCACAATTTCTGAAGTCATAACCATATCTTTACAATTTAAGATAATCTGAAGTTTGTTTCTCAGAACTTAAAAACCTGAACCCAGTCTAGTTATGACTGACACTATAGAGGAAACTACAAGGTGCATTGCTACACACTTGTTAATACTTTAACAATGTTAACTTCAAAGTCTGCACGTTGGCAAAATTGTGGTGATAACTAATTGTTTACAGCAAGATTGGGGGTAAGTACAATCAGCAATTTGCAGAATACTCTTGTAAAATTTGTTGCATGTTTCTCCATACACANGCAAGATTGGGGGTAAGTACAATCAGCAATTTGCAGAATACTCTTGTAAAATTTGTTGCATGTTTCTCCATACACAACTTTTAAGCATCTAGACTTGCAGTAAAATTAATTATTAGCCTCACCAAAAAGTGAATGAAGACATCTTTCCCAGATTATTTAAATACACGTCAGAAAAATGGATTAACACTTTGTGATTATGTATTTCAAAATATGAATATGAATGGAGGAAGATATAATACAGTTGAGAGCACATAATAAAACTATCTGTTANGCAAGATTGGGGGTAAGTACAATCAGCAATTTGCAGAATACTCTTGTAAAATTTGTTGCATGTTTCTCCATACACATAACTTTTAAGCATCTAGACTTGCAGTAAAATTAATTATTAGCCTCACCAAAAAGTGAATGAAGACATCTTTCCCAGATTTTTTAAATACACGTCAGAAAAATGGATTAACACTTTGTGAATATGTATTTCAAAATATGAATATGAATGGAGGAAGATATAATACAGTTGAGAGCACATAATAAAAGTATCTGTTANATATGTATTTCAAAATATGAATATGAATGGAGGAAGATATAATACAGTTGAGAGCACATAATAAAAGTATCTGTTATTCTTTAAATAAATACGGTTTTCTCCTTAATTCAATACAGTTCCACTATGTTGTTAAAATGATTACCAGTATAGGTCCAAAGAAAGTTACAGAGTGTCCCACAATATTCTATGGTACAAAAAGGTTCAGGAGGCATAATCCATTCACTGTCTCTTTGGATGTTTTGAAACAAACATTTGAAAAATCACCCTAGGAGTATCGTGTCAATCTGTGTTTTAAATAACTTGTATAACAAAAATAGTTAACACTGATTAACTTTAAAGTATTGTATTCTTGAATATATGCAACTTTAACTTAGTATCTTCTATAACTTGTAATGGTAATTATCCAGATATGGGGATTTTCTGAAGAAAACGTCATGGACCAACAATAGTAGTATTAATGGGTTCTGCACAGCTTACCTTGTTAATATTCAGGAGGGCGTCATGTTAAAATAAGTATTACGTATTAAATAAAATAGTTAAAAGTACGAGCAGTTCGCTGCTTTGTTTACGCTGGTCGCCATGATTTTTGGTGAAGTAATTCATTAGTAACATGAACAAATGTGCATCGTGCCGTTACCTTAATGGCTGTGGGGTCATGGAATTTTGCGTGGAAGTTGAGAAGCCATTAGTTGCAGTTGAGACACGAGACAGTGCGGTTGTGTTGTTGCGGGCGTGAGTTGTGATGTCCAAATCCGACCGTGCAAAGGCTTGTGATTTAAGAATGGAGGGTGTTACTTAAATGTTTTAGTAGATCGTGGTTTTTTTTTTGTTGAGTGAGGTAAATTGCATGACAGTTGAATGGGTCGAGGACAGTGGAATTGTACCCGCTGCCTACCTAGGTGAGTTGATTCATGTACTTCCGGTGTGTTTTATTGTTACTTTAAAACCCTAAAATCCTAGATTAGACTAAAATCCAAGGTTAGATTAACACCCTAGAATCCTAGGTTAGATTAAAACTCAACAATCCTAGTTTAATTTAAAACCCAACAATACTAGGTTAGTTTAAAATGCAACAATCCTCTCAACAAACATCAATAACAAGAGGTTAAATACTACAGTTCTTTCATCCGCAGTTGTAATAGGGTTAAACACAGCCACTGCAAAATATTAACTTGTATTACGTGTAATGTACTATGCAGTATACCTATAACAAATATGTTAACAATGTAAAATAATAACCATAAGAACCATCGTCAATATAGACATTGTTCAAAAGTCCTAAAGATGACCTAAATATGGTTATAGGCTTAAATTGTGAACATTCGTACAAAATGATTTTTTAAATATGACAAAAACTTTAGCAGGACTTTAGAAAAGTGTGAAGTAACCACGAATGGTCTATATGNTTTAGAAAAGTGTGAAGTAACCACGAATGGTCTATATGTTTCAATTCTTTCTTAGAATTTTCTAGAGTGTTATTCAGGATAATTATAAAGTTATGGGGCTTTTCTGCAAAAAAAAAAAAATTCTGGAAAATGGTATATATTCACTCTACTAATGATGCAGAACACAAACATATTAGGGGCATTAAAGTCGAGACTAATTTCTTAATATGTGCCCACNTATTAGAGGCATTAAAGTCATGACTAATTTCTTAATATGTGCCCACCTAACCTAGGATTGTAGGGTTTTAAACTAATCTAGGATAGTAGAGTTTTACACTAACCTAGGATGTTTGGGTTTTAAANTGTTTCAATTCTTTCTTAGAATTTTCTAGAGTGTTATTCAGGATAATTATAAAGTTATGGGGCTTTTCTGCAAAAAATTCTGGAAAATGGTATATATTCACTCTACTAATGATGCAGAACACAAACATATTAGAGGCATTAAAGTCATGACTAATTTCTTAATATGTGCCCACCTAACCTAGGATTGTAGGGTTTTAAACTAATCTAGGATAGTAGAGTTTTACACTAACCTAGGATGTTTGGGTTTTACACTAAACTACGAATGTAGGATTGTAGGGATTTAAAGGAACTGTAAAAAACACCAAAAGAATGTAAATTGACTCACCCAGGTAGGGGGCTGGTATAATTCCTCTGACGTTAATAGAAAAAAAAAACATATTTCGCAAGTTTTTAAATATGTTCTACTTATTTTAACATTGTGCCCTCTTGAATATGAACAAGGTAAGCTGTGCAGAACCCATTAAAGCAACTTTTGTTGGTCTAGGACGTTTTGTTCAGAAACTTAAACAAACTGGTTATACTGCTCATTTCGCAATTTTGTTCAATTTTTTTAAATATGTTGTACTTATTTTAAAGCTACGCCCCTAGTATATTAGTGTTTTAAGTGATTAGTAGAATAAAAATAAATCATAATTCTTTTTTTTCTGCCCCTAAACTTAATAATTACCTTCTACAGATATCTAGGTTCTTCTGAAAAATTCTCATGTGTTCTACAAAATCTTGAGTTGTTTAGAACAGCCAAAGTTTTTTGTAGAACATTGTAGAATTGTTCAGTTTTTTCTCAAATATTTTAGAATACCCTAAGAGGTGTATAGACTATTTTTAAGTAGGTTTATTCTAAACTGTTCCCAAATATTATATAGTAAAAAAGCAAAACAAAAATAAACTTTAAAAAAGTCATTTTAGCTAATGTTTTTTAGGAAAATATTAAGCCTCCAAGCAAAATCTATCTCCGATTCTGCCTCCTGATATTCTTGTCATTTAATACACAGATGGAAAAAATTTAAAAATAATCAGTGACCCATAAAAACCTTTGGTGGCTCATCACTTATTCTAATGTATGTTCTAAAATTATCTGGTAGCCTGCCTAAAAATATTAGTTGATCTGGGCTGCTATTTGCATTACTAATAAATTGTGCAAATCACAAACAGTAATAATTTCCCTACAAAACCATAACATCTCCACACTTCTAAGTTTACCAAAATAAATTCTGATGCTTTCAATCCTACATGCAGTAAGACTGACACAGCCCCATCACTCTGCACAAAATGCACCCCAAGATGCTGCAAAACATCACTATATGCTATACACAGCACACAATGTCAGTATTTCAGAAGACAACACACACTTTGAAGTGTGTCTGTTTTATAATTTTTAATGTTGTTGTTTTGTAGGAAACAAGGTTATCCAGTATTCTGAAAATAAAATTAAATATTCTTTTCTTGTTGTAAGCAATAAAGCCAGCTACATGTAGAATGCGAGAAGCATTGTCGGGCGTGCAAGTGATAGAATAACTTCCTACCGTGCCGCTTTCTTTCTCTATGTGCGCGGCATCTAACAGAAATGAAAATGACGCCACGCTAATCGGCATACCTTTGGCTGATGCAGCGTGAGAAAATTGGCTTAAAATAGTAATTGTAGTTCTGAAAATTTTAATTGTTAACACAGGTAAGTAGATATTGGAGTAATTGTGATGCATTGAAGATAAACTTTCATGAGACAAACTTGACACGTTTACCCTCTGATTTAGCATATAAGAACACTAGACATAATTTCATACTATTTGTATGAAAAAACCTAGAAAAACAAAACATGCAAATCACTTGATAAGGAAATTCTAGCTACTTCACCTTCTACTAAAAGCATAACACAATTTATTAGTGTAGAAAATAGAAGTTTTATTAACTGAAAATATTATGTGAAAATATGCTTTCATAATTGATTATCAAAATACTGTAATCAGTTCTGTATGCAGTGTTAGATAAATGAAAACAAAGAAAAAAATTGCTGTCAATTACAATTATTTGGAGTTGAGAAGAAACAGAAAACTAAATCAGCTCTTTAAATCTCAGCAAACTAAAAAATAATTTACGTGAGCAAAACTGAAACTGGCTCATAATTTTTCTTTTTTTAAATCTTCGTAGATGCAACTCGGCTTTAGAACACAAAATTCTCTCTTCTGGCTTCTAGATATGTTCGTGGAAATATTAACGTCAAAATTCAGATGTAAATTTTAAAATGTTAAAAAAAAAATTACTCTCTTAATAAGCAAATAATTTAGAGATTTCAAAATAACTTGAAAAGTTTGTAGCACACAAGCATAATTCATGTAGTAAATGTTGGTGGAGACGGCTGCCGGTGTTCTTGAAGCACTCAAAACTTATTTGCTATGCATTTTCAGGCCTCTTTTTTCCTGCCCGGCATATTTGCAACAACTTGGTGCCTCTCTAACACTATTCCTACACTTACGTTGGGCGGTAATTGCAAATTTACAATCAAATCTTACAGACAAACTTTTACGTTTCACAACTTGTCATGGCATCTAAGGAGAGGGTAATTAATTACCACGGTTTACACGATGACGCTAATTAACAAGGAAATTCTATACAGACTACAGACGTCACTTCCTCCTAAGACATAGTCTAATTATTCCTGTAATTATACATTCCTCCGTGGCCAAAACTGCTGGATACAACCAGGTAACATTGCGAAGAGAAAAACAATAAAAATTAACACTACCAAAGATATCGGAGCTCAGTTCTCCCATAACAAATACAAGGAAAGAAGTAGAACTGCCAAAACGTGAAAAGTAAACAAACCAAAAATATATAAATAAAATTTTAGAGGTGATATCCTGAATTACAAATCTAGCTATGCTTGAGGGTAGGGGCTTTAAAATAAGTAATTGTATTTCAAAATAAATAAACAAACATACAACTCAACAGAAAATAAAACATAAACAAAAACTTTAAATGCTGAAATTGTTACAACTTCAAGTCTGCGATCCTAGTTACCAGTGCATCCCTGCTATTCTCTCTTTTTTTTAGATTGTGCGTGGGCATCTCCTCTTGCACTTTGCTACCTCACTCTCGTAACATTGCATAAATATTATGTTAAATGTCAGTTTAGTATACAAAAAAAAAATCAATTTGGCATCACAATATTTCTTATTATGATTACCAAGGGCAAGAGTAACAGCTAGTTATAAAATGTTGGTCACATTCACTGCTGCCAGCAGATGAGAACTCCTCAATTATGCGTCGTCTATACGCCAGGGTGCAGTCACTGCGCCATGCTTCTTTCCAGCTTGCTAAACTCATTTTCTGCTGAGTAACAGCTCAGGTACATCAGGCAACACATCATAACTAAGACTTGTGAAAGGGAGAGAAAATCAATTTCCATTTTTACACTTGCTATCACGACAAAGATAACGTCACACTATTTCAAATTGCATCCAGTCTACACATAAATTTGTAACAATATCCAATACTGCATCATCATAAAACTAAAATTTCAAATGTAAATTTAACTTCAAATTTCGAAGGATTGAGAATATTTCTTTTAATTTTGAGTAGACTGCTTGCAGAACAAAGTATACAGTAAGTACTCTAGGTTGGCTTACACTTCCTGAAGGAGCTGAAAGTGTATTCGAGACTCTTCAGCTTGTCTATAGACTGCCGGCTCACCTCCTTCTGCTGTAGGAAGTGCCACGCAGCCTTGCTGGCATACTGCAGGAGCCTGCCAACAAACAGCAACCAAGTGTCATCCCCTGCTGTAGTCAATCCACTCTGTTACCCGTTATTAACCTACTATAGCGCAAACAGGTCAAGCAGATGCATGCCTCACTGTCGCATAAAAAAAAATTTGATCTCAACATACCATACCATGCATTAATATTGGTATACATATATCCAACTACTTCCCCCACACATTCTGACAGGCTAGTGAACAGTTTCTTACGCTGTTCACGGTCAATTGAGCATTTGTCAATGCCCTGCTTAAGATCTACTTTTCTCCTCATTCTGTATCACTCCGCCATATATAAGATTTACATTGCCATGGGCCTGATCACTATATTCATGTGTCAGCCAAGCGAAAATTCAAAATTGTTAGCAATGTAAGTGTGTTGCTAATAAGCCAATTCATGCACTAATGTGTATAAAGCATAAAACACAAATTTCATTTTCCATAAATTTAAACATTACACTCTCAATATGTCAAGACTTGGAACTAGTTGTCTTAATATGCTGTCAACTTAACTGACAGCCTGCATGTGAGTATGCAAATATGAGCAGTGATTCTTTCAAAGGTTGATTTCAAAAGTGCTCACTTTACCATGAACAGCCTTTCATAATATTTTCATTGCAAGTTATTATAAGTGGTATATACTAAAAAAATTAAGTTTTTTTTCCACTTTTTTCCCCCCATCCTTCAACTCATTTGCTTATGTTCAATAAGTGGAGTGGAGAGGAGAGGTTTGCACGGCTCTTAACATATAGGTCTTGAGAGTCGAAGAGGATGAAGTGAGGGGAGTATGGAGCAGCACCAGAATGCAAGGATGAGGGAAACAGGAGATCCCCGAGAAAACCTGCCGGCCAGCGGCTTTGTCCAGCACGATTCCCTCTTGTAAAAATCCGGGAACAACCCCGCTGAGAATATGTTCAATAAGGCTGTGGTTGAATTTGGATTTATACCCTAGTACCTGCCTGCCCCCTCCCCCCATTAACACATATTTCACTTGCCCTTCTGTTCATATTTTCATTTTGACAGGCCTATTCATTAGCTTCAAAACAGCTAATTGTCAACTAATCTTATTCAAGAATGTTCCCACGACAAAATTTTGTTTAATATCCTGTTCCTGTTAGCAAAATAGTATGTACCTCTTTGATACTCAAGTCTATTTGTAAAGCAGTACATACTGCTTCTGGCCCTTGTAGAAAACGAGTGTACTGTCATATTAACCTGAACAATTTCAATATTTTCTGCTACAAATAAAATTAATGAATAAATGTACTGATGTGGGAAATTGGATAATTTTAGTATTTTAAATAATGATCAAACAAAGTCACAGTTTTTTTAATTTGGGCCACTGTTTTAGGGCATTTTTAAACAGTTGGTAATCATTAAGTTTAGTGATTTTTCTGTAAAAAAAAATTCACGGAAAATGGTATATTTCCACTATACTAATGACGCAGAACACGAATATACGAGGGGCATGAACGTATGACTAATTTAGTAAAATAACCTAACAGAACCTAACCCCACGATGGGTGAATCACTATTTTACATTTTTTAACTAACCTAGGATTTTTNTTCCACTATACTAATGACGCAGAACACGAATATACGAGGGGCATGAACGTATGACTAATTTAGTAAAATAACCTAACGGAACCTAACCCCACGATGGGTGAATCACTATTTTACATTTTTTAACTAACCTAGGATTTTTGGGTTTTACACTAACCTAGGATTGTAGGGTTTTACACTAAACTACGAATTTAGGATTTAAAGGAACCGTAAAACACACCAAAAGAATATCAATTAACTCACCTAGAAGGCAGCTGGTACAATTCCTCTGTCAACGGCCAATTCAACCTTACCTCACTTGACGAAACACCATGTTCCACTAAAACGCCACATACGTGAATATAACGCACTGAGCACTCATTCATAGCCGAATATTACGCACTGACACTCGTTCATACGCGAATATAACGCACAGAAGCACTCGTTCTTGCTTTCTCAGTTTTAAATCCGCCGGACTGGGACATCGCAACACACGCCGCCAAAGACAGAATGGCTATTGAGCTTTTTCAAAAATTTCTGTTACTCTGACAAATACCCAAGAGCCAATATGGTGATGGCAGTAATCATTACGTCACCAAAAATCATGGCGTCCACTGTAAACAAAGTGCTGAACTACTAATAATTTTAACTATTTTATCTAACCCTTAAACACCTACCACCTATTTCAGTCCCTTAACAACCTACGTGCGGTAATGGAGACAGCTGATAGTTAACTGCTTTTTATTTGAAATCTACAGAAATAACTAAACAAAAACATAAATAAAATACTTGTTTATACTGAGCTTTATTTAGAATATCAAATAACACAAATAACGTTATAATCTTGTAATAACTAACAATCTTTACATAGTTACATTTTTTTGACAAAAAAAGAACACTCTTTAGGGAAAATGAAATCTTAAGCATTAGGAACTAAAAAAATATTCTTATAAGTATTATTTCTCATGAATGTAGTAAATGAACTATCAAATAAAACTAAAAAATCAACCAAAAAAATAAAAACTTCTCTAAACTCTAGACAAATCGGTGCCTGGCACATAAAACATAAATAAAACACCTTGCAATTTTTTTTTGGATCAAAAGTGGAACATGTTTTACGCACTTCAAGTTTCTCTACATTACTTGTGCTACGTAAAGCTTCAATGATATTTAGAATACGGCGTATAGCATTCTTGAGATCCCTCTGAATGTGATCTTTTTTTCGCGACGTTCCATATGTGGTTTTGTGAACTATTCTGTTAATGTTTTTAAGAACTTGAAACGGCTTACAGTCTTTTGTGCTTGATTGCTCAAACTATTGACGTAAGCATTCAAAGCAGATATGTCCAACATTCTATAAAATATGGTCAAGGGCCATCTTCGTGAGCGACGAGCTGTAGAGTAATTTGAGCACCTTTGATCAAGTAGATCAACTCCAATTTTGGTTTGGTTGTAGTATAATATGATTTCCAGTTTCTTAGTACTCTGGTCAACACTAGCAGTGTGGTGCATGCTTGAAACCATAACCACAGCCTTATTTTTCTTAGGTACGTAAGAGCACATGGTGATATCGTTCGTAAAACCAAAAAGCATTGATTGTGTCTGGCGCTGTTTGGTTGGTTTGAACTCAGGTGGTATCTCTCTATTCTTTTTTTCCAGAGTACCTACATAAGTAAGACGCTTTTCTTTTAAAAGGTTGACGAGTTCTATCGAAGAAAACCAGTTGTCAGCAGTTACGTTCCTGTTAGATCCTTCAATAGGCGAGACAAGACGCAGAACGGCCTGAGTTGGTTTTGACAGTCATTTTTGTTCCTGTGTCAAATTTATTCCATCAGAATCCTTACCAAGGTTTATGTAAGCATTAAAAAGATAGCCGTTTCTTACATCTGTAATGCAGATTATTTTTAGGTCATATTTGGCTGGTTTTTTCGGTATATACATTTTAAATCTACAACGACCGCGAAAAGCCACAAGCATCTCATATACGCAAGCGCAAGTTCCAAAGTTCTGTATAAAACAATAAAAAGCTCTGAAATAGGAGCAGACACGTCCTCTTCACGTCGTTTTTCTCTAGTTTCTGCATCATAAAATCTAATAGTATTCAGCAGGACTTCCAGCCTGTTTTTACTAATAACGCAACAATATATTTCCCTTCCGGAACCATCAGTACTGTACCATGACGTATAATGCTCATGGTTTTCTTTGAATATAGCTGTATAAAATAACAAGCCAATAAAAGATTTTAGCTCGATAATATCCTAATCTTGCACACAAATCTGCTTTTTGTATTTTGGTCTGATTTTTTGTATTTTCTGATTGGTGTGTAGAACAATTTTATTTAGTACTCGTCGTTTTTATTCATTTTGACACTAAAACAACAAATCTAAGTCAATACAAAAAGTCACACAACCACTTACGTGCGGTCATGGAGACCGCTGACGATGTTATTTTACTTATCAAGGCCAAACGTGTGCACGTCCTAACTCGCCGAGCACAAGCACGATACTGTTTTATACGTAGAAAAGGTACAAAGACGCACTCTGCCGCACAACAACCACACATAGAAAAAATTGAATTCAAAAATTTTTTGCTGTGTCTGTGACAGGTGGTTAAGGGTTAATACGTTCTATTTATTTCAACATGGCGCCCTCCTGAATATTAACTAGGTAAGCTGTGCAGAACCCAATAATGCAACTTTTGTTGGTCTAAGACATTTTGTTCAGAAAAGTCACTAAACTTAATAATTACCAAACAATTTTTCTCACTATAGTAGTTATCCCTAACTTCTAAATGGAATGGAACATTTAAAATGTAGTGGCACCATGATAGGCAGTTTTGGCCTTGCATAAACTAGAAGAATATTGAGGAAAGCATAACAAGTGTTGGTTACAAACACTGCTTAATAAAGAGTTTTAAATCAAAAGGTTCTGATTAGATAATTTCTCGGTAGTTATAAAGAATAGCAGCTTTTTTAAAGGCGACATAGTAGACCCACAAAAGTTATATAAATGGCTTTTAACCACCTTA
Organism: Clitarchus hookeri; assembly: GCA_002778355.1. Lineage (NCBI taxonomy): Eukaryota > Metazoa > Arthropoda > Insecta > Phasmatodea > Phasmatidae > Clitarchus > Clitarchus hookeri. The sequence continues at coordinate 80,454 of NQII01003386.1, read as the reverse complement.
TCCATTTCATAATTAGGAGGACGTAATGATAAAATAAGCAGAACGTTGAAAATAAAATAGATATTATACGAGGAGTTCGGCCGCTTTGTTTCCGTTGGATGCCATGTTGTATAGTCCTGTAATACTCTAGTAACGTAAATCAGCTGTCGCCTGTTTGCTGTGGATGTGTAGACGTTACCGTAGGTTAGTTGCAGTTTAGATGCAATACAGTGTGGTTCGTGGCGAGTGGAGTGTTTCTGTGCGCAAGAGTTGTGACGTCTGAATCCAACTGTGCGAAGGCTTGCGATTTAAGAATGGAGGGTGCAAGTACAAGTACTTCTGTGTGTGACAGTCGTCTATGTGGTGGGTGTTACCTGGACATTTGCCAGTTTGTTGAATTAACGTTGTATTGGCCTACCTAGGTGAATAAATTCACATTCTTTCAGTATGTTTAACTGTTACTTTAAAACTCCAAAAGCCTAGGTTAGATTAAAACCCTAAAATCCTAGGTTAAATTAAAACAGTTAAATCCTAGGTTAGATTAAAACACTTCAATCCTAGGTTAGATCATAATACTACAATTCTAGGTTAGATGAAAAATGTAAAATAGTGATTCACTCATAATGGGGTTAGGTTAGATGGGCACACATTAAGAAATTGGGTGGACAAATGTTAAATTGAGGCGTTTTCATATTTTATGTGGGTGTTTTTTTAGTGATTTTACCCCACAATTTCAATGATCTTCATAGCCCTACCCATTATCATTTTTGTGGTTTGTAATCATAATAATGTTAATTGCCCCTAGTAAATTTGTGTTCTGTGTAATTAGTAGTCAAAATATACCACTTTTCTCGATTTTTATTTTCGGAAAAGCAGCTATTCTTTAAAATTACTGTCAGTTTTTGGTGTGTGTTAATAATTGTCTGAAAGATAATTTTATATTGTGGCCAGAGAGCATGGAAGGAAACACCTATATCCCGGACCACTTATCATAATAAACCGGATTGAATTGTGGACATTCAAAATAAATAATGTGTATTCTGTGTAAATTGTGTTGTACTAGTACCATGAAGTAAAATAACAGTGATTGTTTACTAATTAACTTACTGGATAACTTAACGTATTCTGCTTATTTTCCGCTAATTAATTATTTTTCTGTTTTGTAATGGATATATTTTTGTTCAAACATTCCTTATTCACCTCCAGCTACATAATTTAATTGTAAAAGATCTATACTTTCAGCATTGCTCCGCGGGATCAATCTCCACCCCGTTAACAGTTACTGCTGTAAGTACAATTAGGTGACATCAACACAATGCACCTAACCTACAACTTTTTATTTTGACTTTGTATGTTGTCCATAATTGTATGTACCATAATAAATCTCGGTAATTATGCAGTTTAGGGGCTTTTCTGAACGAAACGTCCTCGACCAACAAAAGTAGCATTAATGGATTCTGCACAGCTTACATAGTTCATATTCAGAAGGGGGTAATGTTAAGATAAGTAGAACGTATTAAATAAAATAGTTAAAAGTACCAGTTGTTTGGCACTCTGTTTACCTTGGTCGTTATTATGTTTGGTTACGTCATGATTCCTGCCGTCACCTTATTGGCTTGAAGATATTGTTACGTCACAGTGACGCGTCACATGTGATTTAACGGACTATTTTTCAAACAGCTTAGTAGCAATTCTGATTTTTTCCGGCATCTGTCGTGATGTTCCAATCCGGCGGATTTAAAACTGAGAAAGCAAGGATGAGTGCTTCTGTGTGTTATATTCGCCTATTAACGGCTGTTTCATTGAGTGAGGTAAGGTTGAATTGGCCGTTGACAGAGGAATTGTACCAGCCTAGGTGAGTTAATTGATTTTCTTTTGCGTTTTTTACGGTTCCTTTAAATCCCTAAAATCCTACATTTGTAGGTTAGTGTAAAACACTACAATCCTAGGTTAGTTTAAAACCCTACAATCAGAGGTTAGTTTAAAACCCTACTATCCTAGGTTAGTTTAGCACCTTACTAGCCTAGGTTAGTTTAAAACCCTACTATCCTAGGTTAGTTTAAATCCCTACAATACTAGGTTAGTTTAAAAATGTAAAATAGTGATTCACTCATCGTGGGGTTAGGTTCTGTTATCTGTTAGGTGGGCACATATTCCGAAATTAGTCATACGTTTATGACCCTAGTATATTCGTGTTCTGCGCAATTAGTAGAGTGGAAACATACCATTTTCCGGGATTTTTTTTTTACCGAAAAAGCCCTTAAACTGCATAATTACCTAAATCTCATAAATAAATATAAATAAAATAAACAAAACACAATCGCGCACATCATTTATGAACAGAATTAATATGCTTTCTACCTAACAATCTTCAAGTTGACGGAAAAAAGTGGTTGGACAATATTTTGTTTTTTTTTCTCATACGTAATACGAAAAATAAAAACTGTACTACTGCAAATTTATTGCAGGTATGAGGAAATTTATTCCCCGCCAAACATGTGAAAATACATCACGGTTAAGTCTGATTTTCTCGAGGACCTACTTTGACTGAGTACATCTGCATTGGCAGGCTTAATACTTCTTAAAAAATATTGTTTTGTATAATGTTAAGATAAAATTCCTAAGCTTGAGTATAAGCAAATATTTTACCTGACTAGTTTGTCTCTTCCTGCAGTTTGACTATTAAGCTTTATTATCACGTCCATATTTTGAAAACCATAAAAACCTAAAAAAATAAAAACTATATTTAAAATTATGGTATCCAGAATGGATTAATAAATAACATTGGCCTTCATTTCCACGAAAGTAGCCTACGTTTCATAAATCAATTTACTCGGCACGGCCACTATCATAGCATTGGCAGCCAGAGCAAAGCAAGCCAAAAGCAGCCCATGGAGATTGTGAAATCTATGAATGTCATATGTTTCCACCGCCTTCTTGTACATTGAATTTAAATAACAGACCTGTTATTTTTTTTTTTTTAATAACTTAAAATCGTTCTGAATTAACAATGTCAAAACTAACTTTACGGCTTTTCTATTTTGTAACTACCACTTGGAGACGTGTAAAGATTGTTCTGGTGTAAAAAATACGAATGCAGATGCGAAGTGCAGAGGAATGCTGTGGAATGTTCTCTACCGCCACCTGCTTTATATAAAGGCGCCAGTTGTATTTCGTAGCTGTCGAATTGAAGCTGTCGCCTGTCGTACGACGGGAGTAGAGCTGAAGTGGTGTTGTAGGTTATTTAAGTTGGAGGAGGAAGTTCCAATTCTGAAATGTACAAGGTATGCTATTAAGCTTTGTTATAGTTAGATACAATGTAGATTTATTTTTAAATTGATGGTTTTAATATTATTATGACACTGGAAAGTTCACTTCGATATGTGGCGTAGACTTGAAAATTTGAGAATTTTGACTGGTTTATTGGTAGATTGCGTGCTTATTCGCGGTTTGTTACTGTTGGGCACTTTCTGCTTAACGTGAGCCGAACTAAAGCGCTAGTTTATTTTGAGTTTAGTACTGTTGGGAGGGACTTATTCTTTGACGTGAAATTTATGTATTGACGGTTTCCAATCTTTGGCGGGTGACGAGGTAATATAGTATACTGCTTTAAATGCCTATATTGCTACGGTAAGTAGTGATGAATACGCTCCACTTTGCGGCTGCCTAAGCTGTATGTAATTGTGTAGTAAGAAAAAAAATTGTACTGGGAAAAATATTTTGCATTAGACTGAGTTATGGACACTATCAACAGCAAGTGTCCCGGAGTTTAACGCCCATATGTAGATTTCTCAGGAACAGTCTCCAAAAGTTCCGCATCGACTGAAATGATGGGCGTAGACACTGGTTAGGAATATTTTAGCTACCACAAACTACAGAAATCTGATTACCACAGACACAAGTGTAATGGCCCGAATTTAATTCGCTTTTCCGACCTCATTCGTTTAAATACAAAAATTATCAGTGCTGAGCTCCATACACCTAGGCATGCAAGTAATTTCTGACTACTGTAAAAAAAAAAAAANATACAAAAATTATCAGTGCTGAGCTCCATACACCTAGGCATGCAAGTAATTTCTGACTACTGTAAAAAAAAAAAAAAGGCACATGTTAGCAGCATTTGGATTGGGAAAACTTGGCCACAATTGGATCCAAGGTTACCTCTNAAAAAAAAAAAAAGGCACATGTTAGCAGCATTTGGATTGGGAAAACTTGGCCACAATTGGATCCAAGGTTACCTCTCATGCTAACCTGAACTACAAATTGTTGAGGAGGGGTGGGGGACCGGCATAGGCAGTAAAAACCCCTTGACAGAAAAGAATTTAAAAAATTGTATGCAATTTTATGAAGTAGAAAGTGTTGTAATTATCCAGAGTAGTGGCTTTCCTGTAAAAAAAAAAACCCAAAAGTGGTATATTTTCACTCTACTAATTATGCAGAACACTAATATACTAGGGGCATTAACATAAGACTAATTTCGTAATTTGTGCCTGCCTAATCTAAACCCATGATGAGTGAATCATTATTTTACATTTTTAAACACCTAGGATTGTAGGGTTTTAAACTATCCTAGGATGAATATGAATTAACCCTCCTAGGTAGGCGGCGGGTAAAATTCCACTTTCCACGACCCATTCAACTGACATGTATCTGACCTCCATCCACAAAACCCCATGATCTACTAAAACATTAAAGTAGCATCCACCACATAGGCGAATGTTATGCACAGAAGCACTCTTTCTTGCACCCTCTATTCTTAAATCACAAGCCAATCAGGCGTCGCAACTCGCACCCGCAACAACACAACCGCACTGTCTTGCATCTGAACGGCAACTGAAACTCCACGACGATGACGTCAACGACCCACAGCCAATAAGGTGACGGAACGATTTCGAAAATCACAGAAAATCATTGCGTCAAACGTAAACAAAGCGACTAACTGCTCATACTTTTAACTATTTTATTTAATACGTTCTACTTATTTTAATATTATGGCCTGCTGAATATTAACAAGGTATGCTGTGCAGAACCCATTAATGCTACTTTTGTTGGTCTAAGACGTTTCCTTCAGAAAAGCTGCTACTCTGGATTATTACCCTTTCCACCTGGCCATTGGCTGTTCAGTTTATATGTATGGCTGTGGGCACAAGACCTGCTTGATTCCGCTCTGTTATTACAGGGTTTTGTTGGATTTTATTATAGTGAATTTTCGATTTTAAATAAAATTTATTTTAAATAAACTTCTAAAATTTACTTATTTCTATGGATAAAAGATTTCAGATGTGGTTAGTTAATTTTGAGCATCACGAGACAGCAGCGCTGTCCCGTAGCTGAATCAATCATTTCATAATGTTGAAATAGTGCTAGAGAGTTATCACTAGCAAATTATAAAATATACTTCAATATATGTTCATTTTTGTGGAAATATATATACTCCTTTGCTCATTCTCATTCCAGTTATTGAATTAAATAGTATAAGTATGGGTTTTCTGAAGCACCACAAAATTCCAAAATTCAAACTGAAATTTCGTTACTAGTAGAACTGAAGAGGAAAAGGGAAAATAAGTGTCNGCACCACAAAATTCCAAAATTCAAACTGAAATTTCGTTACTAGTAGAACTGAAGAGGAAAAGGGAAAATAAGTGTCCAACTGTGCTCAGTTTGCAGAATATAAAAACTCCTTTTCTTGTGGGTATCCATGAGCAAAACAAAACTTTAAATTAATCATAAAAAACTGAAACATGTTGGAGATACAGAAAAAGCTTGCAGCTCGTATGCTGGTACCAGAAAATCGGTACATCGCATACCATTACTGATAATTATAATGAACAAAACTTATTCATTATAAATAAAACCATCTTTCATTTAGTTTAGACTTTTCATAGTCTGTCTTTTGCNGCACCACAAAATTCCAAAATTCAAACTGAAATTTCGTTACTAGTAGAACTGAAGAGGAAAAGGGAAAATAAGTGTCTAGCTGTGCTCAGTTTGCAGAATATAAGGACTCCTTTTCTTGTGGGTATCCATGAGCAAAACAAAACTTTAAATTAATCATAAAAAACTGAAACCTGTTGGAGATACAGAAAAAGCTTGCAGCTCGTATGCTGGTACCGGAAAATCGGTACATCACATACCATTCATTACTGATAATTGTAATGAACAAAACTTATTCATTATAAATAAAACCATCTTTCATTTAGTTTAGACTTTTCATAGTCTGTCTTTTGCTGCTACCAAGGCAAAACTCGTTCAAATTAGTCTCTGTAGGACTATTACATCATACAATGCAGAACGTGACTCAGCAAGTCTGCCCGCCTGAGAGAATAGGAATACTCTCAGTTCATTCAAAAGGCACCGCAGCTTTTGCAGTAACGTCTTCCAAGTGGAGCATAACAAATTTGCCAGCAATGAATCTTCGTGAAAAAGCACTCAATCTTAATTAAATTTAAAACACCATTAAATAGAGTTCATCTCCCAAATAACTCATCTCGGACACAAATTAAAGTATTTGGTACGAACTTCGCAGCAACTGGGTGTCCCTGCCGAAAAATTTGAAACAAAACTAGTAAACTAACAAAATGCAAATCTAACTAAACTAAACTTGCAAACAAAAATAAAAATTCAAATGACAATATTCACATTAATTAATATAAAGAAATTATATATATATAAAGCTAAATTAAGTTAAAATTTTAAGATCTCACAGTCCAAAATTCCTAGAATACACAGACAAAAGCATAGAGCAATACATATTTTAGAAATGTAAGAAAATATATTACCTGAAATGAATTAAAACGTAATATACTTGAATCAAACACAAAAAAATTAAATTCTGTGTGTGTCTCTTCAGTCACATGCTGCAACATTTGTAATTTTTTTATGTGCACACCCAATTTAAAGATTTTCTATGCTCAGTGCTAGGAATTTGGTATAACACTGTGAAATATCATAGCTTACATCAATAAGGCCAAATTTGTGGGTTTATTTTAGTTTTGTAATCTGTCATTCTGCTTCTATGCTGTTTTTAACTTGGTTAAATTCATTACACATTCTTGAACTTCTGGTTTTCTTGTGGTGGCGAGGCAAACATTTACCTTTAATTAAGAGTACCACAAAATTTACAAATATCTACAAATACTCTAAAATTATAACAACCTTGGAAAACCAGGGATATAGACTGTAGTTTGGTATACACAATTTTCTAACTTTCGATAAGCTGTGCTGCTTTGTAGACAAAGCACCTGGTTAGGCTCTGTTCCTTTTGCCTAAACTGCTGCCAACTCTGTTGCTTTTGCCTAAACTGCTGCCAACTCTGTTACCGCCTCTTCCCAGGTTTCGGTCATCGCAATACTGCAAAGTTTGTCAATGTCTGTGTTGGCAGATGTCGCTGGCGCCTTACTACCTGAGCGAGGTCCTGGACGAGCTGCAGCGTCCAGCGTCTCTGTTCGACCAGAACTTTGGGCTGGGTATGCTGGCCGAGGACTTGGTGCAGCCCGGCACGGTGGGGCCCCTGCGCATTGGCTACTATCGCCCTTGGCGCCACCAGTCATCAAAGCACAGTGGAGTGTCTAGTCTGGTGCGCAGCAAGGAGGGTTTCAAGGTGAGTGCCAAAGCTCTCCCACGTAAGGGAGAAAAGTTTTTTAAGTGTGAAGTTTGCAGTATGTTTACTAAGTAAGGATTATAGTTTTGTTTACATAGTAAGTCATATTTTGTTTATAGTATTTTTATTTTATTTTCCTAGAGTTTTGTTTATAAACATTTAGACTAACTCGCAGGTATTTAAGCGTAATTGTTGTTTACATTAACAACAATCTGTTTCGCGCTTACTAAAATTTCATAGATTGTGATTATAGTCGTATTTTTGTAGGTAGTATTAATAACAGCTATTTCTGTGTGTGTTTTTTTTTTTTTTTTTTTTTTTTTTTATCAGTGCAGATAGGCGTAAGAGGTTTTATTTTAAACGCTTTATTTTTCTTGAATTGTCATGCTATTCACTGACTTTAGCTAAGGTTTCCAGATAAGTTTTTTTATTTTTGGAAGCCTTGGAGTTAAGAGGGACGAAGCTAAATTTTAAGAATATTCTGTCATTATAATGGTAGGCATGTTGGAGAGACGTGAAGTATTTAAATGTGTGTGGGTGAGAAAAGAAGAGGCCCCCAAAAAAGCACCTGAATTAGTATTTTTAGTGTTATAATCTCAAGACTCAAATGATGCCCAGGATGACTCTTGACTCAAAGCTGCTTAGGTTGTACTATAATAATTTGGAAATTTTTTTGAACAGATAAAACTATAGTTCTTAGAAAATTTTTGGAATTTCTTTTCTGCTAACATTTAACTAGTGGTCCTGAACGTGGAACTCTAAAGTAGCTCTTTGCTAGCCTGAATTAATATTTCAGTTAAATTTTGGTCTATTATAAAGCTTTGCAACTCACCTCCATAAGAATGTTTCTGGAAATAGATGATTTATTATCCCATCCCTCCTTGCATAATAAAATCATCCTTATTCACTGAACTTGTCTCTCTTCAGGTGTTTTGGTAATTCTAGTGTTTTAATAGGTGTATAATTGAAGATTGCCTTGATGGTATAAATTTGGTGTATGCCAACTACTTACACACACATACTATTTTATTTATATATATATATGTGTGTGTGTGTGTATCAACTCCCGATTTACGGGGGGGGGGGGCCTTAATTGCGTTGCAGCTGAACCGTTGGGCCACCAGTTAAAGGTCAAATATCAGCTGCCACCCTTGCATGCCCCTACTATTAATAACCCACACGCATGCTGTTAATTATCTGACTGCAGTAAAGTGATGCGGTACTGATTTATTTTAATATTAAGTGTTTGGGTACTAAATTTACACACGTTTTTAACAATGAATATGTGTTAAACTTGGAAGTATTAGGAATTCAGGGAAATTGTCAGATCGTACATTTTCATTCATAATAATTAAGTATTTCAATATTAAAACTGGCATCTGCTCATCAAACAGGTGAGATTGTGTAGTTTGCAGTTGTTTGTACATGCAGAGGCTAATTATAAATTAAATGGATGACAAAATATCACATTAACATGAATATTATTTGCTGCAAGAATGACTCCTACGCAAACTATATGTCACACGTGGTTTTAATAAATAAATTACATTATTTTCGCTTTGTTACTGAAGTGGGGCGAGGGTCAAACAAAAAAAAAATGGCTAGCCGGTTTGAAAGGCTTGGCGATTGCCGGCTGAATCCAAATTATTAGCAAGCATAATTGCTTCATACAGAAATATTACGTTAAAATATTTATAGAGCTCGTGCAAAATTTAAAACTCTGATAATTTGCTAGCGTATTTGCACTTTACACATGAATGTGTCATTCCATGGGGACGTGATTTCCAAAGCAAGCAGTGCGCACTGGCTGGCAGATGGCAGCACAGTCGCCTATTTCGCTGCTGCATATTGTCTAGCACATACTTTTAAAAGTGAATTTTTCATCTCGTGTGGGTTGAAAACAACTCTGGTTTGAAATATATGAAGTCAAATTAATGTAAAAATATTTGAAAAATTCTTTGCGATAGATGTCCGGCCTCTTCAATTAATATGAAGTGTGTATGTGGCGACGTTGGTAGCAAGCACTAGCTAAAGCCTATGATGAAGACCTAAACGAAGCTAAACTATTGCATACTGTGTTCCATTTTGTTTACACCTACACGTTATTATAGAACTAAGGTTAATTTGTTACACTAATTGTGGTCTTGTAACTACATAAAATAAGACATTTTGTCTATGATCTTCCTGTCCGCATATTTCTCAGATTTGTTGCTAATGTAGGCTGTCAAAATGGCAAACGTGAAATTATATTAAAACCTTTCACGGATCAGCTGATGTAGAATTTTGTGTATGTGATGTTTATATAATTTAGGACGTTGCCACATACTGGCTGTCAGAAAATTTAATTCTTGTATGACTATATAATTGTTTACATAACCTACGTACACGGTATGTAGGCCTAAAGTANACTTTTTGACCATGAAATTGGATATCCGCGAACCCTTAGCCAGTCATTACCCTGGAAAATAGGGGGAGGTGTGTACATGCATGTACTTTAAATTATTGTATTCCTGAATACATGAAACTTTAACTTAGTGTCTTCTATAACTTGTAAAATTTATTTCTTATTCAATATGATTTAAAAACTGTGCAAGCAGCTATGTTTTGGTGACGGCTGGTAAGAAATGGTTCCGTTAAAATGTTGTTTTAACAAAGTTTTTGGTATCATATTTGTAAATTAAACTTTGCCTATTGAAATATTTAGGTAGCCCTCATGGAAGCATATTTCATTGTTACGGTTAAAAATATCAGCGCAAAATACGGTGTGTAGGCCCTAGCGACGTGGCTATTTCCCCCCACCTCATCCCGTTCCNGTGGCTATTTCCCCCCACCTCATCCCGTTCCATCAACTGAGGAAGAAATTTGAATAGGCAGAGCATGTGTGTGTCTCGCTCTATCTGTCTCTGGAAGTTTCCCCATAGCTAATTGAAGCAGGGATATTAAGTTTCAGATTTTAGTCTATTTCATACTTCTTACAGCAAATATAATGATTTTTTAATTTTTAAATTACAACTGAAGAGATTTTAATGTTTGAATACTTATTATAATATATTTAGATGTGATTGCGGGAGGGTTACAAATCCAAAGTTGGCAGAAGTGNCATCAACTGAGGAAGAAATTTGAATAGGCAGAGCATGTGTGTGTCTCGCTCTATCTGTCTCTGGAAGTTTCCCCATCGCTAATTGAAGCAGGGATATTAAGTTTCAGATTTTAGTCTATTTCATACTTGTTACAGCAAATATAATGATTTTTTTATTTTTAAATTACAACTGAAGAGATTTTAATGTTTGAATACTTATTATAATATATTTAGACGTGATTGCGGGAGGGTTACAAATCCAAAGTTGGCAGAAGTGGCGAGTGGCAATTTGACATGGAGTTTTGCTATTAAACGAAGTGTTAATTTTTCTTGCTCTAAAAATACTTCAAATTACTAAATCATGCTCGCACACGTTAACAGTGAACTGTTTTTATGACTTGTCAATTACTATTAAAGTCTGTTTATGTATCACANTGGCGATTTGACATGGAGTTTTGCTATTAAACGAAGTGTTAATTTTTGTTGCCCTAAAAATACTTCAAATTACTACATCATGCTCGCACACGTTAACAGTGAACTGTTTTTATGACTTGTCAATTACTATTAAAGTCTGTTTATGTATCACACCTCGTAACATTGGTCTAGGTGTTTGAAGCACAGTAGTGTAATGTATTTGTGTTTCTGTTATTTGAATAAATTACCAAGCCCAGTCAAAAAGTTTTTAATATAGTAAAAATTAAGTACCTATGCAAAGAATATGAGCAGAATAAGTTATGATAGGCCTATTTGTGTGCATGTTCACTACTGTCTTTCAAGTTTGTCGCTGCTATGTACAAAAATAAGACTAGAGTTGAGTGTTTGAATTTACGGTCTTTTTCGTTGGGCTTGTTGATCCTTAGTTTTAATATTCGTTCCAACTCAGGCTGTTATTTTAATGAAATACCCCAACACACATAAATATCAAGAAATACTACAGTTCTTTCCGCCACTGTTGTAACAGGGTTAAACAGTTGCAGCAAAATATGTATAGTCTATAATAAATATTATGATTTAAACTAATAACCGTAAGAACTATAGTCAATACCGACATTGTTAAAGTCATAAAGCTGACCTACATATGGTTATAGGCCTGAATTATGAACATTTGTACGTAACTGTTTTTGAAATATGACAAATCTTTGAATAGCTGTTAACAGTAAACAAAGCATTTGACAGTTAAAACTTAGAAGTTACATGGCAGTGTTTATGTTTACATGTAGTGGAACTATACGTAATCCGTAACCAAAAGTACAAATTTAGCAGGGCTTCAGAAAAGTGAGCAACACATTGATTTGAATACAGGTTTACACTTAAGAAGCAGCGCCTAATATAAATGTTCTTTTCTTTAATTTGATCCTGTAAATGTTATAAGGATGAAATTTTCTTCATTTAGTCAATTCTATAAATGCAGCAAAATGAGATTTACTAGTGAAATTCAGTTAAATATTGTTACCCAAAAGTGGTGCTCCTGTATTATCATTACTAAATCCAGTAAACCAAATTTATAGTAAATTTGTTATTTATTTCGCAATACTGTCGCAATATTTCTACAGGCAACGATGTAAAATTTCTATAAAACAAAAATAGTGCCATTGTTTTAATGCCCCTCCCCCATCGGCCACTGTAAAACAAGCTTTAAATAAAGAAAATGTTGCTCCGAAATTATTGCGCACAGTTTTTCTTTGTGGATTGTGTGTTTAACTTCAACTTAGACATGAGCATCATGTTACCACAGTAATGGTGGTAGCAGAATATTTTTTGTGGGGCAATATTATAGGTAAATACAAAGTTTGCAGATTATAACCTTCTTTCAGCTCAGATTTCTAGGTTGTGCAATATCTCTACCTAAGATATGCAAAATATCACAAATTTATTCTATTTTATGTAGATGTATTTTAGGGGAAAATATAGCAAAGCTTAGGCCTTCCTATTTTTAGTTGTATTGAAATGAGTATTGTAGGTCTCAAAGATTGAGATTGAAAAATATTAATAAACAGATCTGATATTTGTCTGCCTCCTTAAAAAATTTGTATTGCTAATGTATTTTCAGTTAATTTGGCTACACCACAAGACATTTCTGTAGAACAGAGAATTTAATTGAGAATCTGAGAGTACTAGGGCAGAATCTGATTTGGAACCAGAGTTAAAACTATTGCGCTTGACCAGTTGCTACATATAATGCATTGTGTTTTCTATATGGTCTATTATTCTGGTTTTCAATGTAGGAATTTGTGTTGAAACTGAGACTTGCTGAAAAATAATTTGTGAAAACTTAAAAAAATTTTGTAGATTATATTCACAAAGTTTTAAGACTTGGGGATTTCAGTATTTTCTTTTGGCACTATATAAAAACTTTAAACTTGCACAGTAGTGCTAAGTGTTTGAGAGAATTTGTTAAATTGTGCACAGATGTAAATGCCCCCTAATGAAAATACTCCCAGGTGTAAACTTCCTAGCACCCAGTCAATGGGGATTTTTTCTGGAAAATCTATTATATTGCACTCTCATTGAGGTCATTAAAATAATTACTGTGTATAATGTCATGCAAAGAATTATACATGTGCAGACTTTTCAAATTAGCACTCTTTCAAAGTAGAAATCAGTTTTGATCGTTCACAAAATGATTTCTATTGGCAAACGTGCGTGACTTAGATGTAAAATTTTTTATTTTGCCGTTTTAGTCAGCATGTGTCTAAATGTATTTTCGGCAGGTTGCTGTGGATTGCAGAGGAACTTTGAAAATGGATAAAATTGTGTCTGGAAACACAGGTCCCTTGCAAAATTTACTGATAGTTTTAACATGATTTTTACTTAAATTGTTTACACCTTCATTATTGTTTGAAATGTAGCCTTGAGTTACAACTCTCTTTTAGTACAGTATTCAGCAATGAATTTAAACTTTATGGGAAATATTTTATTTCAGAATTTTACTGTAGTGAATAATTAAATTTATTTTAGATGAATGTCGTTATGCTTAATTTAAACATTTTCCTGCACATGCATACTTCTCAGTTCTAAAAAATGTTAAACCTTTTTTAGGTGCATTTAATTAGAATTTTATAGGTGTGTGCATATTACGTAGTAGTGTCATTTTGGTATCAATGTGTTTATTTAGTAAATTTTTTCAATAGTCCTAAAACTAGATAACATGAATCTATGGTTAAATTAGCATTAAGTTTTATTAAAGAGGTTTTTAATGTAGGCCTGTGTAACCGACACAAATAAAAGCACATAGCCTCACTATGAGGCAGTTTTCAAAGATAACGTTAGTAATTATATTTGACTAAGGAAGTTTTCATGCTATGATATTAAAGTGTGAAAAACATAACCTGTCACATAGTGTCAATAACTATGGTTTTTATGAAACATAGAAAGCAATTTTTTGTTGGCCGTACAGACACCATCTTTAAAAAAAAAAATTACTGTTATGGATTAAGCCAGTGCAATTACGGTAAGAAAAAAAGTTTACTTCGGTAAAATAACTTTCAAGCACAAAACATGTACTTCATTTGCAAGTGTTTTACTGATCTATGTTTAGACAAGTATCGTGCTTAGTTTTTCACTTAAAACTATTCGCTTGTATCTTGTCAAGAGTACATTTCATAGTATTTTTGTATGGTGGAACTTTGCAACACTTGCTGGTATTCGGTGATGCAGCAATAACATTAATCCTCTGAAACAACAAAATGTAATAAAAAAAATATTCCAAATGCACCTGCAACTCGCTAGGGCATATCAGAATGTAAACAACAAAGGCCAACATGTATACTGATGTCGCAGGCACATAAACATAGCAGTATCAGTTTTTCCTGTCCAAAATCTTAGTGTATTTTAAAAGGAGTTACTCTCAAGTAATGCACAAATAAGGAACCACTGTGAGTCTTAAATTTTGTCATACTATTGTGCGGTAGCCAGGAAAAATTCCTATTACACTGGATGATGTTCTCGTGAATATTAAATATAATTGCTAACTTGGGTGCTGTGCATAACAGGTGAACCTAGACGTGCAGCAGTTCAAGCCAGAAGAGGTGAGCGTGAAGATAGTGGATGACTGCGTGGTTGTGGAGGGGAAGCACGAAGAGCGCCAGGACGAACACGGCTATATCTCTCGTCAATTCACTCGTCGCTACACCATCCCCGACAACGTAGACAAGGACCAGCTGCAGTCAAGTATGTCGTCTGATGGTGTGCTTACCGTTGCAGCTCCCTTGAAGGTGAGAAATTGCAAACTGATTTGTACAAAAGTTGCCTATAAATTAATTGTAACTCGGGCTTAAACAAAATTAATGAAGTGTTTGTTTGTGTCTTGGTCGGGAAACGTTGCCATTACAGCTTGTATTTTTAACACTGTGTATGGGTTCTAGCAAAAGGGGTCTGCAAGTATTGCATTTAAAATTAAGAGGTATTGCCACATGCTTCTCACATTGATACTGAAGATACATTCTTATATAAAATGCTGGTTATTGCACAATCACCGTTCTAAGAATATAGGCTTGGTTTTTAATATCACTTAAGAGTGATCTATTTATGGCACTGGTATGATCCGTGTAAGAAACTTAGTTTCGTCGCTGCATGTCCCTCTAAGCTGTAAGAAATTGGAAAATTAACTAAACTTGTAATGAGACACTCTCGTGCCAAACCTTGCAGGGTTGGAGGCTTGTAGCAGAATGGTTAATACTGGTTGCTTTTTTTTTTTCCAGCCAACAACTCCCCAGCCAGCAAACGAGCGCGTCATCCAGATAGTACAGACGCAGACCCCGGCAGTGAATCCTGCCCCAGCTGCAAGTGCTGGTGGAGACTCTAAGCCTAAGGAAGGGGAGAAGATGGAGCCATAGAAAAATGTGCTTGCCGACCTTTGCACTGCCCATTGCTTATAAATGTTAGCATAGACTAGTCTTGTCTGTCTTGTATGATTAGTTTATTTTGTAATGTGGGCACAAGTAACTTGTTACATTTGTTGATCTGTACTTTCAATAAGACTGAATTTTTGCTTTTGTTTTGTTTACAAATTTGTACTNTAACTTGTTACATTTGTTGATCTGTACTTTCAATAAGACTGAATTTTTGCTTTTGTTTTGTTTACAAATTTGTACTTGGGACTGCAAATAAACATAAGTTTAAGTATTTCTGGTGTATTGCATAAAATGATCCCAAATGTCTGGAGCTAATTAAAATTATGTTAACTACTAGGTTGCTCAAAGTCTTATAAATTGGTAATACAGTAGAACAGCCACGTCACTAAAATAAGATTGAGTAAATTCCAGTTTAAAATGGATATATGTATACAGAGATTTTGTTATACAAGTAAAACTTCTGCTACAGTCAAAATTACCTTCTAAAATGAGATCAAATGCTCATACATGAAATTTACTTGCATAACAGTGTAGATTCTTTAATAACTTCAAACCCAAATTGTATTTTGTTTACCAAACAAGATGTAAAAATATAACAAAAAAAAATCTTTCCAATTGCAGAGTTGTGTTTATTATACAGTTTTTGTATACCCTGAGAACAATTGTAGTGGAAAAGCTGAATGATCAAAGTGCCAAAAACTTTATAAAAAAAAACTGTATACCAATGTCTGTGTATATATAAGCAGCAGCTGCCATCTGTTTTGCTCCTAAAAACTTGGGAAAATTATTGTAACTTTGATCCTATAGTAATACATTGGCAGTGCCACATAAATAATTTTGATGTAAGAAACTCAATTGTCTATTTTGGCACTTAAATCACTTAGAATCAATTGTAGAGTGGAAAAGCTAACTGTAAAAAAGTTTCAAAAGGAATTGTTTATAAAAGCACACACTTGATGTTTGTAATCTAAATTCCAACTCTTTAACACATACATGATAATCCTTGGACAATTACTCATTCTAAAATTGTATGTTTGATACTGATAGGAAGTAATTTATTTGTATAATGGTCATATTTACCAAAACCAACCTGTTAAATTTTCAGAGTTAGAAAATGGCAGACAGAAATATTTTAAGACTTTGTTGACACATGCTGATGTTTTACTCTAAATGGCACCTACAATAGACTATACTTACATAGAGCAATTGCAGAAATAAGGCCAGCAGTCAAGGTTCGTGCTTTGCTCTAGTCGCGGAAGGGAGGGCAAGCCAGCTGCCTTCCTCTCACCTTGGCATGGTCGCTTGGTTTACTGCAAACGTACTGCTCCATCAGCAAAACAGCAATGGGGGACGTTGTAATTACAACTGCATTAGGACAGCTATCTTTTACTACCCTTGCTGCATGTGTATAAAGCCTGTAATGGACCTGTTATAACTTAAGATTTAAATAAATCAATCGTGATACGCGTGCTAGAAGCCAAATTAATACAGGTGTATATACCGATGTGACGAGACAGCCGGTCACATCTGCTTAAAGTTTCTCCAGCTGACACCTCTGCTAAACGTTCACTTTAAAAGACTATGAGGAAGGGGTGTGCAACAGTAATGCTGTGCCATAGTTCGCAATGGAATTATGTATTATCTGTACGTAAAACAATTTTTTTTAACATTTAATTGCTAGAATACCCGGCACTTGTAAATAAATGGGCACAAGTTACAATAATGTTTTAAATTTAAACTGGCATAGTCTACTTTACAGTCTGCCCCATTTAGTNTTTAAACTGGCATAGTCTACTTTACAGTCTGCCCCATTTAGTTTTTAAAAAAGTTCTTGATGGAAGCCTACTTCTTACAAAAATACCTGCACTACATGATACAAACACTCTAAATTACCCAACAATTCTGGCGTTTGATTGGGGTCATTGACAAGGTCTTTTAAACACCTATAGTGAATTTAGGCAGGCCTTTCTGGAGGGCTTGTGCAATTTTTTTACCTCCCCCTTGTCAAACGATTTGGGTGCCTGTATGAAGTAGTCTCAATCATGTTGGTCCCAGACTGCCACCTTGCCTGCGGCACAAACATACTCCTTGTAGGTGCAATCTGTGGTCAATCCTCTTCCAAGTCTCATCGCGCGGCGGAATGCATTCGAGACGTGCAGACCGAGCTTAGTGGATGGCCCGAACGGAGGCTTAGCCAGATGCTGACTGCACTTGTGTGAACAGTTACCTTCAGAGCTTTGATTATTCACTGGTCCAGAGGCTGAAGGGTGTTGGGTGGTAAGAACACCAGCCCAATGTTGGTCAGATTCTGGATGTGTGGTTGGGCGGAGCAGTTGAAGAGCAAGATGATGCTGCTGTTCCTGCGATGCATGGAGTGGAACGCGCAAACCCAACTCGTGAACTTTGCAGATGTAACCCAGGCCTTCTTGTAAAGATCATATTGACGTGGCAATGTTGCATGCTCTTGAAGGCACGTGGATTCTTGAACTTCCCGATCATGAGTGGGTTCATCTTTTCACTGCTGTCAATATTGCATCACAGGAACACAGAAAGGCATTCCTTGCTCCTCTTCCCTCCCTTGCATAAGTTTCCCTTTACTGCAAGCGTCCAATCTGGCAACAGGTTGAAAAAGATTGCAGTCTCCTCAGCATTGTACTATCCGCTCTGGGATGTGTACCTCGGGATGCCTTGGAGTACTGGCAACATGCAGGAACTGCTTCACTTTCACTGCAGATTTTGTTTTTGTGCAGGGCGATGTGGTGGCTCTTAAAGTGGTCCAGCCACCCTTTTGAAGCCTTTAAATCCTCGGTCAATCTTGAGTGCAAACAGATCAGCCTTCTGTTGCAACATAGGCCTGCTAATTGGCACATCTTGGGCTCTGTTAGCCAAACCAATCAAAAACTGCCTTCTCGATATCTGAATGTGTTGACCCTTTGAGACTCTTGGCCTTCGCATTCCGGCCCTCTTCTCAGCATTTTTAAGATCACTTCCCTATTCTTCCAGATTGTGAATAGGGTCAATGATATCTTGTGCTGCCATGCTACCTCAGTTCTTGTGAATTTCCTTTCAACTTTGATGATCTCGTACTTTTAGATGAAAGTTATCTGCTTGTTTGCACTAATTTCATGAAATCAAAAATTTAGAGTCCAAACCAAAAAACATACACGGGGTCAACATATTGAAAGCACAAAATATCAATCCAAGACCGTAAATCCAATTGTAACCCAATAAAAATAGCGCAGCAGGTCGTTAACAATTGATACAGTAGATTCCAAATGCAATCTGAACTCTAAAACAAAAAGAGAAGTCAAAATAAACCTTATAAAATCTTCAAAAAATGTATCAAATAGCCAAACACTGCACCTAGAGTAACTAACTAAAATGAAGCAATCTCAACACTAGGGGCTGATGGGGCGAAGGTGGGGTTGCGTAAGGCCTGCTGTTGTTGCTATGCACATGCGATAGTGGACGTTGCCGCCGCCACGAGAGTGAAGCAGGCGAAGAATGTAGCGGGATGTGGGTGGAAGGACAGAATCCCATGTGATGTCATGTGTTGCGCAGCACAGAGCAGGCTAACCTCCAGGTTCTGTGCGGTATGCTCATTTCAAAACTGCACTGCCACATTTTTAACTGATTTTCTCGGGTATTTTTTGTTTTTCATGTTGCAGTGTACAAANCATTTCAAAACTGCACTGCCACATTTTTAACTGATTTTCTCGGGTATTTTTTGTTTTTCATGTTGCAGTGTACAAATTAAGAGTAGCAATATTAAAACCCTTATGTTTTATCGCTGTGGACTGGCAAACATATTTTTAATCAGTTTTCATTGCAATATTTTGAAGGTTCCCGAGAATCGCCTCGTAAAATTGGGGTCCGACTAGTACTGCACTAAACCATAAACAATCTGTCGTTGACGAGAAANCCCGAGAATCGCCTCGTAAAATTGGGGTCCGACTAGTACTGCACTAAACCATAAACAATCTGTCGTTGACGAGAAAGAAGTTCAAACATTGTGCGCCACGTACCTTTTAACAACTGTGAAATCCATTTCTAAAGCTTAAGAAATTCTAATTTATGTCAACAGGAAGGCATTTTCTTGATTGAAATATATCACATGACCATAAACAACCTCTCACGTTGACTTGGAAAAGTTCAAAAGTTTGAGCANTTTTCTTGATTGAAATATATCACATGACCATAAACAACCTCTCACGTTGACTTGGAAAAGTTCAAAAGTTTGAGCACTGCTTAAATTTTAGTGAATGCAAAAGCCATTCTCAATTTTACTTTGTGCAAAAATTGGATGATTGATTAACTAAATTTGAATTTATTTCTAAAAGCATAATTATTAAGGATGATAATATACATCCCACAAGTCAGTGCACCTGCACTTAATTGTCACAAAAACAAGCATTGTGCCACGTGCGACTGAATACAACTTTTACCAGTGTACATTTTTAACCAGTGCAAAGAGTTCTCTTACTAAAATTGAATAAATAATTTGTTTGAACAGTGCACCATGAGCATGCCTCGATTCATCAAACACTGACGACCTGTAGTGGCACACTTAAATCAGCCGGTATACACGAGTACAGATGGTGTGAAGGCTTTGACCTACTTTTCAGGGGCAACTGAGACACTTGCTGCAAAGCAAGGTGGGTTGCAGCGGAAAGAGCAGTCCTGGCAAGCAGTTATTGTTGATGTAATATATGTATGCAACGCTGGTTTGCACACGTATCGTAAAATCAAAATCCAAAGTCCAAGCCGAAAAACGTAAGAATCGATTAATAAAAAGCACAAAACCTAAATCTAAAACTGTGAATANAAATCCAAAGTCCAAGCCGAAAAACGTAAGAATCGATTAATAAAAAGCACAAAACCTAAATCTAAAACTGTGAATAAAATTGTATTTCAATAAAATTAAATGGTCCCTGGGCAATGCAGTCAATTGTAATTGCAATCTGTAACCAAATTCAANGAATTGTATTTCAATAAAATTAAATGGTCCCTGGGCAATGCAGTCAATTGTAATTGCAATCTGTAACCAAATTCAAGAAGGAAAGCCACAAAAATTGTTATAACAAGACTTTGAAAAACGTATCCCGTAGCTAAAAACAGTGCAAAAAGACTTAAGAATATGGCGCGGTCACTGGATAAAAGGTGCTCATGGGAGGGAAAGGGAAGATCTGTAATCCGTGTTATTGTATACCACTGTTGCTATGCACACATGATTGGCGGTTAGCCATTCGCTCGGAGCGAGGTGGTGGGTGAAGAACAAAGGAGCCCTTCATGATGTGTGTCGAGCAAAGTATATCGCTAGGTGCGTGCCACGTGGCGCACTCACACTGCTGCCGGAGTTACTTTAATTTTTTTATTTAAAAAAAAAGGGGGTACTTACTGAGAATTAACTAGTATTTTCGATACGTTTTCATTGCAATTTATTCTTTTTGACAAGGATATTTTATTCTTTTCATAAATATTTGGCAGTTTTTTATTGACTTTGAGAAAATCTTTATTTAAGATCGCTGTTTTCGTTACTTATGTGTGCATTATATAGGATTTTGACTGTATGTCGTCTTTGGTATTATGTACCTGCATTATCAGGTAACAAGAAGATAAGTACAGTGATGCATTTATTGCATTAACTAATATTTATCTGACTGATTATTAGAATGTGGTGGGATCAGTTTTCGATTAAAAGTTGTTCTGATGAACATTGTACCAAAACAAGTGTTTACAATACATTCAGTAATTAATTAATGTTAACTAGTTTGGCTTGTGAACACTGTACAAAAATGAGTTTTTACAATCGTGGCCATAGAAAAATATGGCTGTGTTTACAGTACATCAGTTGGCATGGAAAATATTACAGTATTTACACATGGGTTTTTTTCAATTATTTATTTGTATTCTTTAGAACATGTAGGTGTTATAACCTTGGTTCCTGAAACATGCATGTTATGTTTTTTACATTATTTCAAGTGACAAGATAACCAGATTCGCACTGAAACTGCATGAAATGTTGGANGTGCATGTTATGTTTTTTACATTATTTCAAGTGACAAGATAACCAGATTCGCACTGAAACTGCATGAAATGTTGGATATTCACTACAAAACTGGGCAAAATGTCGAAATTTGAAAGTTCAGAAGAAAATGTCCAAATTCTGGAAAATGATGATTTTTCACACAAACTTAATGTGTCTAATAATTTATCCTAGAAAAGTGTAAATAAAAATAATGTGTAACTTTGCTGATAAAAATGGCATAAGTATTTAATGAAATTGTTGTGTATAGTGCTGGGGGAGTGTTAAAATTTGTCCAAATTCTGATAGCAACCCCTTTGAAGTAAATACTTTTTTTCTGGGAACCGTGAAAGGTCATAGTTTTGAGTTCCTATTTTTAACCATGCTTGTCGTACCAATTTGGAATATTTTTAAGTACATACAG
This sequence comes from Clitarchus hookeri, assembly GCA_002778355.1. NCBI lineage: Eukaryota > Metazoa > Arthropoda > Insecta > Phasmatodea > Phasmatidae > Clitarchus > Clitarchus hookeri. The sequence continues at coordinate 58,494 of NQII01003386.1, read as the reverse complement.
TGAATTGAATAAGAGAGTCCAGAATCGAGAATCAAGGTGAATATTTGAATCTGATGAGGCATCACAATCTCTGAAAATGTTGGCTTTGCTTCATAACTAAGATGAAGGTACATCACCTGAGCATTTTGAGCATTGTGGTGCTTATAAATGGTGCTACTAGTGGATTAAGTAGTGAAGTGGTGCACCTATGAGACTCAACAGATTTGATTGAATATTTTTTAAAAAATCCAGTGGTGAGCCAGAGAATTTCAGAAGCACCTGAACTGAATGTTTGTAAGCAAATACAAAATGCCAATATTTTCGTAGTTCACTTTCTTTTCTTCCCCATTTGTGATGGGGCTAAGCATATTGATACAAGCATGCCTAGTAAGTGTGATTCATAAAGCAAGAATTTTTAAGTTCATTTTGTTCTGGCCAGCTGTGCCATAAAATTTTTCCTAAATTTTGGGGCACATTATTTTTCAGATTTTACCCAACCAGATANGTTCTGGCCAGCTGTGCCATAAAATTTTTCCTAAATTTTGGGGCACATTATTTTTCAGATTTTACCCAACCAGATACTTCACAAAAAGTTTGGAATATCCATACAGAATGCAAAAACTTGTGGAGTATACATGTAAGAAAGCATTGCAATTAGAAGTTACCAACAGTACTGATACTAAACACGAAAGAACAACAAAAGTAACATAATGGTGTGTCTGACTAGGGAANCAGAAGTTACCAACAGTACTGATACTAAACACGAAAGAACAACAAAAGTAACATAATGGTGTGTCTGACTAGGGAAGGTTTCTTTCTTCCCACTGCAGCTTAGTACTGTGTATGGCCTTCAAGTGCATTGTACAGGTCCCTAACACGCCGTGGCATGTTTGTAATCATTGTGTTGATGTCATCTTCCGATGAAGGTCCCGTGCCATATGGGCGGCTCTTATGAGATCTGGAAGTGTTTCTGGAGGTCGCGGACGACTATAAACTGCTGTTTTCAGCTTGNTCCTAACTAGTCCCAGGCATGTTCGCTGCATTAGTGCGCTCTCTGTTGATCACGACAGAACCACATAACTTCTGCCACCCAAACTGCCATATCTCACAATATTTCAAACTTTTCGTGAGGTGAATATGTTAATTGTTTGACCTAATTAATTGTCAGTATTTTTGTCATGTTAGGGTAACGGTATTTTAAATCAACTTTTAGGGTAATTGTGTTATTTCAAAATTGATTCCAGTCAAGTATTCAAGTGTTGGAAGTTAGTACCAAGCTAACTTCACTTCCAAGTCTGGCTGTAGACCTGCTTGCAGCTTCAGATAGCTCAAATGGCACTGGATGTGCGTTGCAGTGCTTACATTCCTGGGGCGTGGGACGCTTTTCATCGTATCTTGTTCGCGTCTCTTTCCAAAAGTGAAACGTGTTTCTAGCAGCAGAGCACTTGTGTTTTGGCTGTGGACCGTTTTGGTATCACCAGTACACTATGAGCGAAGCCAGAACTAAATTTTTTGTTACTTTGTACTCTGCACGTGTTATTTTGGTACCCTTTTGCCGAGGTAGCAGCCTTTTCAGGGACTCTTTGCACACACATGGTCGGTACATGACGTGATTGCCCGCTGCTCCCGTGTTCGGGGAGGTTTCTGTGGAAACCTAGTTTCCCTGCGGCTTCTTTTCATTAAATGGCACGTCACGTAGGTAGTAAAGTGCAAAGATAGTTCATTTTCTTCAAGATGTGATACTACATGCAGTTTCTTCCCTTCCCTCAAAGATGGTGAATACAGAACATCACAGTGTTCTCCGGTTGTACGTGTCGTATTTGTTTACTCTGGAAATCGTGAATGATTAACGAATTCTTTATGTTTTATTCTCATTTTGTTCCAGAGGGTTAAAGTTCACCTTTCTAAGTTTTCAAATTTAAGTACTTTACGTATCATACAGCCAAATTCAAGTACTACTTTCGTCTGATGGCTTCTTGCCCAGCTTCTATTTTGCCNTCCCTGCGGCTTCTTTTCATTAAATGGCACGTCACGTAGGTAGTAAAGTGCAAAGATAGTTCATTTTCTTCAAGATGTGATACTACATGCAGTTTCTTCCCTTCCCTCAAAGATGGTGAATACAGAACATCACAGTGTTCTCCGGTTGTACGTGTCGTATTTGTTTACTCTGGAAATCGTGAATGATTAACGAATTCTTTATGTTTTATTCTCATTTTGTTCCAGAGGGTTAAAGTTCACCTTTCTAAGTTTTCAAATTTAAGTACTTTACGTATCATACAGCCAAATTCAAGTACTACTNGAGGGTTAAAGTTCACCTTTCTAAGTTTTCAAATTTAAGTACTTTACGTATCATACAGCCAAATTCAAGTACTACTCTCGTCTGATGGCTTCTTGCCCAGCTTCTATTTTGCCATCTGGAGCAACATTTTAATCTCCAGCTTCATGGCCTTACCTGGAGAAGTCTTTCACTACATTTCAGCTAAATGCTACGTGAACTAACTGTTATTTTACTTCATTGTCTGGACCATGAATTAACCACATCACAACAATGTAATATAAGAGAGTATTGNAACTAACTGTTATTTTACTTCATTGTCTGGACCATGAATTAACCACATCACAACAATGTAATATAAGAGAGTATTGGAAATATTGACGTATAAATAATAATTCTTTGATAATCTCAAAGTTTGTTAAGGAAAAAGGAAATTATGAAAGTTGTAATTTAGAGTCAATCTCGATACGATTTACGGAGTGCACTTCGGGACCTTCAATATTTATCTTTTGTGTTGTTTCATTTATAGCTCAAGGAATTAAATTGTGAGCTAAATTTGTTGTTGACTTAATTTTATTAATCAATTAAAAGATTAATTCTGAAAGTGTAAATCTAATTTGTTTTCATTTCATTTATCTGTTACCTATGGACATTAAATAAGTATAATTAATTAATATTACTTGGTTATTATCTAGGTCAAATGTACGTGGTGCAAATCAGTACCGCTTCCAGTTAATCTCAATACAAAATGGCTTTAATTGTGGCTGGGATGAAGTTAGCAGAATAACTTAACTTGTATGTCAGTGTCCGCGGTATATTGTTACTGTATTAGTTTTCAAGTGTTTATTAACTTTGTATCGTGTTTTAAGAACACTTTATTTGATTGTTTATTTACCAGACAAATATGTAATTTCTGCCATGTTGGACATGGTTGATTATTTAAGGTGAATATAAAGGATATTTGTCAAGCTGTTTGCTATTGTATTATTAATCAAACATTTTATCATCAACCATGCAGCACCACAGGTACATAGTCAATTTTCAAATTTATAGTAATGTAGCTCATAGCGTACAAAGAAAGCAGTCATGACAAGAAAAAGTGTCGATTTGGTTTAATTTCTTGATACATGCAACAGCTGTGCAATAATTAAGTATACACTCGAAGGGCCAGAGTTTTGGCTCGAGTGTGAAGGTAACCTAGTTGTAAAATGTGATATTGGCTGTTCACAGTAAAGTGTTGACTATTATCCAAATGAAAGGTGCTCACAGTGAATAGCCTATATCTACTATAATTATTACTCTTGCATGACAGTGTTTTATTCCAATTGTTTCTTTCAAAAAAATTGAGCGTGGTCCTATTTTTACATACAGGTAAACAGTTTTTATACAAACTTTCAGGAATCTGAATTTTTGTAGGTTGTAATAATGAGGTTTGTACTAATACGTGTTGTAGTGGTCAAGTGGATGAATAAATTATTATTTAAGTGTAATTCTGTGTTTAATGATGTATGTGAATTATGTACATCGATGTAGAACTTGACAAATACCATAAAGCAAAAGAAAACATTACCCCTTTAACAACAGGAAGTCATTGCAAACATGTAAAGAACTACAAATCAAATGCAACCAGGTTACTATCTACATATTGAAAACAAAGGGAATAATTGTAAAATGATGTTTATTAATAAATGACCGCTGCATTAACAAGTAATAATAAAATAAAACGTGCTGGCATGAAAACTTGAATCCAAGATGCAGCCATGAGTTTATCAGACTTCAAAAATACCACCCTCCTTACAAAGAATGCTTCAAGGGACACTGTGAAAAAAAAAACTGAAAAATCAAATTTTTATTTCAAAAATTTAGAATTTTGAGCAAAGAGGTTGTTTAAAATAAGTGTCCTTCCAGAGTTGGGCTGTTCTCCCGATCCTCTACATCTCAATTGAAGGGTTATTAATTGCAGTTCGATAGGCAGCTAGCCGTGGGCAGTCGTGGTTTGGTCCAGTACCACCACGGGTGCCAGTTGTGAGGTGGACACTTATGCTGGTATCAAGTTAGCTAAATGCGGAGTTGTAAGGCCACTCCGCACGCCAATTAAAAACTGATAAAAGTAAATGTTACACTGAAAACACTTAAAAACCCATAGAATGACTGGTTGGTGGGTCCAGCTCCCGAAATGCCTTTAAGAGCCAAGGCCTGTAAATCAAAACGCTGACTTTGTGATTGCAGTCATTTATTGATGTTTCGACACTACAAACCGGTGACGGTGCTCACGTGTTAAGTGAACCCAATGAACTAAGCCCGTCGGGGGCTAACGCGGGAAAGATGAGCGTGTGCTCTCCGGATTAGAAAGGTGAACTTACACTCCTGGGGCTGTAGGTCTGCAGGAGGTGGAGAGGCGCTCCTCCCAGGCGATGAAGTTACGTTAAGTTATACTGTTCTGGTTGAAAACTAAGTGTAAATTATGATTCTTGGTGGAAGACCAAGAAGTTGATGAAGTACCCGGAAGACGCGAAACACGCTGCCTTCTTCGTTGAATGCCCGCTTCAGACTGAATGGCTGCCGCCGTCTTTCCGGCCACTTGCCGTGAAGACCTAGAAGTCGGAAACGCGCGAGCACAAAGGAAATGCAAAATAGGGTTAGGCACCTTAATTGTTTACAATGCATGGGTGGAACAGCTTCCTTAACTAATTGTAGACTGAACATTGTCCCTAGCAAAAACTTATATATTCTCTATACTAAACACGCTACTTAATTATTCATGACAACGCACTTTCACACAGTTAGGTGCAAGGGCACGTAGTGCTGCAAACGTGTGTATCCGAGGCTGTAAACCAGTTCAAAGTACATGGTGGAAGCTTTTAAGCTTCATGATATTTAACTGAATATAAGTACTGTGCTTCAAAATCCCCCTAAGTAGAAACCATGCTTCAATTCTATGTGATGCACAACTCAATAGTAATTCAAATTCCAGTTCTCCTAGCGTCCGAAAGACTGGTTGTGTTACTTTGTGATGCAGTGATGTAACCCAACAAGACAACTGGTGGATAGAACAAAATATTACAAAACATCTAACGAGTGGATTTCATTCAATGTTTTATTTATATTTTATTTATTAGTTAGTTTCTTTTCTTTAGATATTGTTACATGGATGCCTGCGAGGCATATCTGGGTTTGTGAGGGATGGAGGTCTTAATAAAAATTAAATAACTAAATTTTATTTTTAATTTCACACAGCTATTATGTACAGCATTAAATTATCTGTCTATGCTATTACTATTTTTATTTCACAGTGAGCCCAATATTTAATGTCCGTTTCAACTCTAATTAACGTCCTTCTTTACGTCTCTGTTTGGTTATTGTCAATTAACTCATACTCATCATTAACACATGTTCAGTACATCTGTTGCCATCATCTGTAATGTCTTTCACTCACGCATCCAGTCCAATAGTCCAGCCTGCAGTCGANTCTTTTTATTTCACAGTGAGCCCAATATTTAATGTCCGTTTCAACTCTAATTAACGTCCTTCTTTATGTCTCTGTTTGGTTATTGTCAATTAACTCATACTCATCATTAACACACGTTCAGTACATCTGTTGCCATCATCTGTAATGTCTTTCACTCACGCATCCAGTCCAATAGTCCAGCCTGCAGTCGAACTATTCACTGCTCTGATGTTCGCAGTGGCAAATTTTCCTCCCGCTGGTCACATTTCTCGCTGTGCGCTTCTATAGCTGAAACTCATCCATTCAAAAACTGCCGACTCGGAGGCCCGACATGCTTTTTAGAGCCAATGGTCTTGACCTTGAAGGTTCGCCACACCCCGAGTCTAGATGAGAGCAACAATATCAGTAATCCAAAGCATTCTTCAGATGTCTCAAAGACACCCAATACCTAAGGTCGGGAGCAGCAGGTGCCCTGATAGGCATAACAGGCATGCTTTGTAAACATCCCTTTGTCAAAAGCAGTTGTGTGTCTGGTTGCAACTGACAGCGCATGGTCAATAAATCATCAGTGCCTCACACGCTCAGAGCGGCTGCCTGTAACAATATTTGCATATTTTCATGACCCTCCTCCAAGGTTAATTACCATTGTGTATATACAATCACTTTATTTTTTTTAGAGTGATTTTCAAACATGATATGTTCTGCGACATATATGTAGTTTTGATGTGTAATCTCCAAGGACATTTATTAATGTACGTTTCTATTTTGACAGCTTATCCAAACAACTTTGTTAATAAGCTGTTTTCCATTTTAACTGAATTTGTGATTAGCACATGTGGATAGCCGAGACCGTGGATACTGCACATGCACGTGTGAAAACGAGCCACTTATTCACCAAATATCCTGGAGCACTCATTCAACTAGTATTATAGGTTAGTTTAGGAGATACTATGTTGAAAAATTATGGGTAAAATCCCAGGAGGTTGTACTGTATAGAGTAAACATCTGAAGAGGCTCTAAGTCGGAGTGGGGGTGAAGCCAGTCAGGGGGACAACAATGTTGAAATAAGAACAGAAGAGAGTGCATCAGGCAATAGGAAGTGAGTTTCTACAAAGGCCTCCATAAGCCTGATTGGTTTCAGGCAGTGCATGTGCGTACAACCGTGATACAGCAGCAGTAACTGCTGAAACAAAAACCTGTAAACGAGACATTCCATACGAAAGTAAAATTACGTTGTTAGCTACTTCTCTTTTTATAGCCACGTCTTAAATTTACATTGGANAGACATTCCATACGAAAGTAAAATTACGTTGTTAGCTACTTCTCTTTTTATAGCCACGTCTTAAATTTACATTGGAACAAGATTAAAGAAAATTTTTGTAATAAGAAAAAGCATCTCACTTAAAAAATAACAAAAAAAAATTGTAGATTATATTTTTGTATAAATTTAAATATTAAAACTGTTGTGTTATTTTCTAAATCTATGCTATTTTGATTTACTCTTTAATTTACTGAACATTAAACCTCTCATTTAGCATCTATATAATTATTTTGGACTAATTCTTTTGCAGACTCCNACATTAAACCTCTCATTTAGCATCTATATAATTATTTTGGACTAATTCTTTTGCAGACTCCCAAACTAATTATGCTGTATTTTTTTCTTTCAATTAAAATTCTATTTTGATTGTCATTGCATTATTAATTAAACATGTCACAGTTATAAATTATTTTGAAATTAATGTACACAATTATTAATTGAGTGATCATTTTCTGCGTAACCAAACAGTTGTTTTTTCCAACTAACCTTTTTGTGGAACTAATTTTCTTGGTTGGGTCTACGATAAATTTTAGGTCTAGTGTTTAAAATTTATATTGATGTGCTTAAACTTGATGTCTGNGATAAATTTTAGGTCTAGTGTTTAAAATTTATATTGATGTGCTCAAACTTGATGTCTGATAATTCATGTTGACTATCGAATCCTCTAAATTTATCAGCCCAATGTGTGAAAACCATGCCACTCAATTCTGCAATCTTCACGTTAAAATGTTGTTCCTTTCTCTACATTTTATATGCTCCCATCACCCATTTATCTCTTTGAACAAAACACTACAAAGCATTTTACTTTTCAAGTTGCAAATTTTCCAAAATTTTGCCAAACTANTTGAACAAAACACTACAAAGCATTTTACTTTTCAAGTTGCAAATTTTCCAAAATTTTGCCAAACTATATAAAAAAATTTTTTTTTCGTAAATAGTTTTATATTACGTCTAATAAGTAACCAGTCCTTGATGGCAAGGAAGAAACTGAATCAATTCCCAAACTATGAAACAGTTTGCAGGTGCAGATGTGGAGAAAGGACGTGGTATAAGTTTCAAAATTTGTCGCACACGTTGAGCATCACATTTTCCTCTNAGACATTCCATACGAAAGTAAAATTACGTTGTTAGCTACTTCTCTTTTTATAGCCACGTCTTAAATTTACATTGGAGCAAGATTAAAGAAAATTTTTGTAACAAGAAAAAGCATCTCACTTAAAAAATAACAAAAAAAAATTGTAATTATATTTTTGTATAAATTTAAATATTAAAACTGTTGTTTATTTTCTAAATCTATGCTATTTTGATTTACTCTTTAATTTACTGAACATTAAACCTCTCATTTAGCATCTATATAATTATTTTGGACTAATTCTTTTGCAGACTCTNCTATATAATTATTTTGGACTAATTCTTTTGCAGACTCCCAAACTAATTATGCTGTATTTTTTTCTTTCAATTAAAATTCTATTTTGATTGTCATTGCATTATTAATTAAACATGTCACAGTTATAAATTATTTTGAAATTAATGTACACAATTATTAATTGAGTGATCATTTTCTGCGTAACCAAACAGTTGTTTTTTCCAACTAACCTTTTTGTGGAACTAATTTTCTTGGTTGGGTCTACGATAAATTTTAGGTCTAGTGTTTAAAATTTATATTGATGTGCTTAAACTTGATGTCTGATAATTCATGTTGACTATCGAATCCTCTAAATTTATCAGCCCAATGTGTGAAAACCATGCCACTCAATTCTGCAACCTTCACGTTAAAATGTTGTTCCTTTCTCTACATTTTATATGCTCCCATCACCCGTTTATCTCTTTGAACAAAACACTACAAAGCATTTTACTTTTCAAGTTGCAAATTTTCCAAAATTTTGCCAAACTATATAAAAAAAATTTTTTTCGTAAATAGTTTTATATTACGTCTAATAAGTAACCAGTCCTTGATGGCAAGGAAGAAACTGTGAATCAATTCCCAAACTATGAAACAGTTTGCAGGTGCAGATGTGGAGAAAGGACGTGGTATAAGTTTCAAAATTTGTCGCACACGTTGAGCATCACATTTTCCTCTCGCCAGCTCTTCTTCCAGTACCGAGTCAGGGAGTAAGCTTTGCTCTCTGGCTTCAGCCAGGACCACATGCGGCCCAGCATCAGGGCCTTTCCAAATGTATGCTATCCATACTATATCCTCCTTGGTAAAAACATGCATGCGCAATAGTGATGGACACCATACACGTAAGTGCAGTAACCATGGCCTTGAGTTTGTGATCCTTCTTAGCGGTGATGAACATAGACACTTCTGTGTCCTGGTTCGTCTTCACAGACTCCTGAGTTTTCAGCCCTGTCGGTCCAGCATTAGTTAAGGCAATGCAGCAAGGGTTTTGTAATTCAACTAAATCACCATAAATAGGATAAGTTAGGTTTGATAGTGTGGTTGGGTACGAATACGCCCTGAAATGCTGAACAGTTGTTTAGTTTTGAAGTAATTCAACCCAAATGTCAGTAAACACAGATGACAATAAGGCTATTCACTGTAACCACTGTNAATACGCCCTGAAATGCTGAACAGTTGTTTAGTTTTGAAGTAATTCAACCCAAATGTCAGTAAACACAGATGACAATGATGCTATTCACGGTAATGTCTGCTGCGGTAAGGGCTGCTGAGTCACGCCCATGCAATCTTGTTTAGAAATCTCTTGACCTACTTCAAGTTTTATGGGAAATTATAGTGTTGGGAAATTTTTAAGTTGTTGCAGTAGTCAGCTGCCATATATTGCNGGCTGCTGCGGTAAGGGCTGCTGAGTCACGCCCATGCAATCTTGTTTAGAAATCTCTTGACCTACTTCAAGTTTTATCGAATATTATAGGAAATTATAGTGTTGGGAAATTTTTAAGTTGTTGCAGTAGTCAGCTGCCATATATTGAAATTCATAGACTTAACAATTAATTTAAAATTGCAGGTAATAATTTATTGAAATTGGGACAGAAATCCTGAACTACGTAAGTACCCTCCAGCCACCTTTTGTCAAAGAACCATAACTACTCTTAAGTGTGTAATGAACTTGGTAATTAAAAATGGTGTGACAGAGGAAGGTGAATTTGTTGAAGATGGTTAATTCAGTTTCATGATTTGTATACACTAGGCTATTTTCACAAATTTTATGGGCAGCAAATGAGAAAGTGAGGAGTTTTATTTTCTATATATGTGTTTTATTCATTTGTGTATTTTGCCCTCACTTCTTCCTACAAAAGCAGTTCAATTGTGAAATATTTTAATAAGAGTTAGTATCTCTGATTCACGAATTCCACAACTGCTACGTTTTGGCTTTGTCTTGTGTTTTACTCATGTAATGGAATATTTAGATAGGCCAGTTCATAAAAAAAAAGAGCTTAATAGCTGATATTGCCAATTACATGAACAAAGTTCTCATACTTTTAATCCAAGAAGTCGGTGCAACACCTTTGTGCTATATTGGTGCTGTTATACAAAATAAACTAACTTGTCCTTAAATGGCACATTAAATAAGCATGGAAAGAGGAAATTGAAATTTATGCAAATCAACAAAACTAGCATTTTATTTCACTTGTTTCAAATCAGTTATGGCTCTTAGTTTTTTAAATTGCTGTACATGTTAACATAAATCTCTATTTTCTAAACAGAATGTTTCAGCAAAGGCATGCCAAAGTTAAACTGGCAGTGGGGGCAGCAGCACGGAACATTTTGAGATTGGTGATGTGTGGTCCGCACAGCCAGGGGGAGATATGGGCCAAACATGTCTAACACAAATACAGGTGTGCATATTGGTTACGTGAATTATTGACATTGAATGTGTACACCATCGACATGTACATGACCACTCCATTGATGGACTGGTGTCAATGTATCAGTTTGTGGCTCGTAATATTTACTCAAAGTGACTGCTAACAACCTCAATGCAAGTACGACAACGGCATACGAGATTCTGCCCCATCTGTTCAAATATCCCAACAGATTTGCATCTGTCTTTTAATACACGCATGTACTGTGTTAATGTCGGGATGACAGAGCAACCTTACGGACAGTAGGTGAACCTCGCATACTACACGAGTCGCCCACACATTTACGCCTATATCTCCTTTCGCTGGTCTCCTGGACCACACGTTCCCAATCTCAAAACATTCCGTGAGGCAGCCCTTATTCCCAGTTTTATTTTTGCTATCCTTTTACTGCAACATCCTGTTTATGCATGTGTATAATGTAAGTTAATATTACACATAATACACACACATTCAAATCACAGCCATGATAAATTTGTTATCCAGCGAAAATGGATGAAAGAAACGACAGAAAAGTAGGTTCTGTACTACTGCTAGAAACACATTTGCCATCCACTGGGCGGACATCATGTTTTGATATACCAGTCTTCAGAATGATGTCTGCCTCTCTATCTAATCTCACCAACAACATCTGCTTCGTCAGCAGTGGCACCAGCAAGTTGTATGTGTTGATCTTGGAGTTGAGCTTCTTGACCATCTGCTCATGGCTAGATAGAATCTTCTGCCACTCATCCACATCGCTGCATGTCAGAGGAGTCTCGCCCAAGCGAGCCCTTTTGGCTGCAAGACTATCACGCAGCAATTCCAGCTCCACCCGTATTTCCTTCTGCAACGTAATCCATTCAGGCGTGAAGCCATTCTCAATAAGCACTTCATTCATCTTCTGCGTCACAAAATCCACATATGGATTTGTATTCTTATATGCAAGTGGCTTTCCTTTGCCCGGCAGATTGTCAAACTCACCCCTCGCCATAGATTCCTGGATTAGATCCTCCACAAGTCTGTCCATTTCGGATCTTATTTTATTTTTCTGTGCCTCTCGAATGTCTTTCACCACAATGCTGTCTTCCTTGCAATGAGGCAATTTGGAAACCCTGTGGTTGTAGACACTGTTGATCGCAGTTGCAGCACGGTGTTTCTGGTACTGCTTCTCACGTTGTAGTGGGGTGCCCGAGCCATGACCCCCGTGACTCAAATATTGTCGGTGCTGAGGGGCAGTATGTTGAATATCAAATTCTTTCGCTTTCGTTTCTTCGTAATACAATCCATACTCACCAATTCCGTCGTCGACATTCCAGCGTCTATCGCTGAATTTCCGTTGTAGCTTCCGGTATGCTCTTTCTATCTCAGTAAATTTCTCAGCATTGGCTTCTGGGGAACTGCTGTCAGGATGAAATCTTTTCACCAGCTTCAGAAATGCTTGTCTGGCTGTTTCTTCGTCGCAGTTTTTAGACAACTGTAGAATAGAGTAACAATCCACATCGTCATTATTATTTAATCCGCCAAAGTTTCTAAAACACGCATAATTCAAAAGCACTTTGGTTTTAGACAGGCGCCATGATTTTATTTTAGATGCGTAAGAATATTTAAATCCAAGAAAAACAAATGCATCCAAAGTTCGAGCCATCTGTTGTTTTCATCACCAGTTACATAATGAGCATATTCCGAAATTAAATATAGCTTCGTTTCATTCTACCATAAACGGTGTAGTGCAGCTAAACCATAGTTCTATATTGTTGTAAGTAAACCAGCACAGTTTAATGAAGAGTAGTTTTTCTTTACATCCTGCGGGTGAATGCTTACTCAATTTTTATTAAATGTATGTTATATTTGCGTCATAGCTTTTCGTTCCAATTTCGAAATGGACGTTGACATAATTATATCAGTTCCTTGCTATTTCGCACATACACATTCGCCAACATAAATACCTACAATGGTTGAAGCAACGAGCATCTACGCCTATGGTCGAAGTTCGTAGTTCAATCGAAAGATGTTTCTTAGCAAACAAGAAAGCCATTTAACTTAAAAGTATTTCCATTTGCTAACAATTCGCTGCGTGTGTCTTGCGCCAATGTGCGGCAAATTTGGATAGTTGAGGTAATATTTCGTACCACGGCATAGAAATTTGTGACACTTATCATTAATTGAAAAAAATGTATATTCGTCATTACCATTTGCCAGTACTAATTCCTTTTATTGTGAAGAATTGAAACAAACTTCGTCTTTCACTTGACAAACTATACAGCAGACACATACAAATTCCGCGCACATTATATTACACTACACCACTGTAGCTACGCTGGTTGAATGAAATGCTCACTGTCAACTAGTCTGATGTAATTTCTGTTGAGACAAACTGTCACTCAGTTGTATAGTCTTAAGTACATTTATCTATGCTTATACCGGTTTTTTTTTTGTTGTTGTTCCGCTTGCCTTTTTTTGTTATGATAACGAGTTCTAGTGTGCTTTTTGTCTTTCGTGATTACAGTTTCTTTCTAATGTGCTTAACGTGTTGTTATTTCTACAAACCTTCAATAGGTTATGGGCCCAGAANTGTAATTTCTGTTGAGACAAACTGTCACTCAGTTGTATAGTCTTAAGTACATTTATCTATGCTTATACCGGTTTTTGTTTTGTTGTTGTTCCGCTTGCCTTTTTTTGTTATGATAACGAGTTCTAGTGTGCTTTTTGTCTTTCGTGATTACAGTTTCTTTCTAATGTGCTTAACGTGTTGTTATTTCTACAAACCTTCAATAGGTTATGGGCCCAGAATACGTGGACTGTGCGTGTTGTAGAAATTAGCCTGATTGTGTTAGATTTCACCATGAGTGCAACATACGACTTCAAGGCACAGGTGGAGAAACTGGAAGGACAAAACAACTGGACCAGGTGGAAGAGGCAGATTAATTTATTACTGAGACACCATAAGGTGTTGGATGTTGTGTCAGGTGAGTTGAAGCTTGATGATGATAGAAATAAGGATAGCTTTGAGACCAAAGACTCACTGGCTCAACTGATTCTGATCAGTAGTTTAAATGCCACAAATGAAGAAATAACCTCTTCGTGTTCCACTTCAAAGGAGATTTGGGACAAATTAGTTTCAACTTACGAACAGAGCTCTAGTCAGAGGGTAGACAGACTATTGGAATGTTTCTTTTCAAATGAAGGAGTATGCGAAAGTATTGTGACCCATGTTGCACGCCTTCAGCGAGATTTTAATGAATTAAATGTTGAGTTGAAAAATCTTGCGAAATCTGAACTTCCAGAGTTGATTTTGATGGGTCGAATCATGTCTACCTTGCCTCCTCCTTACTTTGAATTTAAAAGTGTATGGGAGAGTGTTCCCATTGAGAGCAGAACCTTGAATAGTCTGACTGAGCGTCTTAGACTAATTGAAATGAGGTTACCAAATAAAACTGATTGTAGTGATGAAACTGCTCTTCTTGCCAAAAGCCATGTTAAAAATAAGAGTAAGCAAGCAGCTGTCTCTAAAGTTAGTGAACCTAAAAGAAAGAGTTTCAAGTGCTTTAAATGTAATGGTGACAACCATATTGCTAGAAATTGTCCTACCCAAAAGCGATCTCAGGAAAATGAAGATTCTGGCTTATCTAAAGGACAAGCATTTATCTGTAGCAATAAGAAACAATTTTTAAATAAAAATGTTTGGGTTGTGGATACAGGCGCCACTGAACACATGACCAGTTCTAAAGAGAATTTTGAGACATTTGAAAGTTTTCATGTTCCTAAATATATTCAAGTTGGAAACCAAGATATCATCATGGCTTATGGACAAGGTGATATTCTTGTTGATATGAAGATTAATGGCAGATGGGAGCTAAATCATTTAAAGGACGTTTGGTATGTCCCTGATGTCAGTCATCACCTATTTTCTGTCAGTCGTGCCTTAGATAAAGGATTCCAATTTCATGCTGATAAAAGTGGCTGTAAGTTTAATAAAGAACGGAAAACCTTCTTGATTGGCCGAAGAACATCTGAAGGGCTTTATGCTTTAGACATGAAAATCCATGTACTTAAGAGGGCTGCAGCTGTCCTTTTGGCATCGTCTGGGGAAACACTTCAACTTTGGCATGAGAGACTTTGCCATCAGAATAAGAGACACGTGAGAAGTGTTTTGAAACAGATGGGAATAGATGTGAAGGTGAATGAGGAATTGTGTGAGGGATGTATCTATGGCAAACAGCATCGTGACCCCTTTCACGAGCGGACAGATCGACCTTCTGAGTGCGGGAAATGGATACATAGTGACATTTGCGGACCCTTTCAAGAAGAATCATTAGCTGGCTCTCGATACCTTCTTTGTTTTAAAGATGATTATTCTAAATTTAGGAGAGTTTTCTTCTTAAAACGTAAATCAGAAGTAAGTGGATGCTTTTCCACATTTATTAATGAAGCCAAAGCAGCTGGACACACGATAAAGGAATTATTCTGTGATGGTGGAGGCGAATATATTAATGCCGAAATGAAGAAGCTATTTCAAGACAATGGGATTGGTGTTCGTCAAACTATTCCGTACACACCTCAGCAGAATGGCGCCTCGGAGCGTGAAAATCGTACCCTTGTTGAGGCTGCTAGATCCATGATTCACGCCAAGAATTTGCCCTTAAAGCTGTGGGCTGAAGCAGTTAATACAGCGGTTTTTGTGTTGAACAGAACAGGACCCACTGGTCAGGGCACACAGTCGCCTATAGAACTGTGGACAGAAAGTAAACCTCCTAGGATGGATTACTTTAAAATTTTTGGAAGCAAATGCTATGCGCATATAGTCAAAAACAAGCGACAAAAGTTAGACAAGAAAAGCACACAGTGTCTTTTTGTGGGATATACAGGTGATCATAATGGTTATCGCTTGTGGAATTTTACTGATGGCTCCATAATTTTGTCAAGAGATGTAATCTTTGAAAAAGAATCCCCACTAGTAAAATTTGTGAAATGTGATGTGCTAGATGATGTTTCAGGGAGTCAAGGTGATGAACCATCATCTGACGTTGGAACAGCAAGACCTGTTATTTCACTGTCTCCACTTGAAGATAATGATCTTGCCCAGGTGGAAATTACAGGAGAGGCTACAGACAGTCCTCGAAGGAGCTCTCGGGTGAAACAGGCCCCACCATTTTTGACAGATAATTATGTTTTGATAGCCGATAAAGAAATTAATTTTTCTGATGCTCTTAAGTCTAAAGAAAAGCATTTATGGAGACAAGCCATGGAAAGGGAGCTGGGTTCATTGGCCGAAAATAACACGTGGAGTTTGGTAGAGTTACCAATGGATAAAAAGGTTGTGTCTAATCGTTGGGTGCTGAAGATCAAAAGAAAACCTAATGGTGAAGTTGACCGATACAAGGCTCGCCTCGTGGCTCGAGGATATACCCAGGAAGCTGGGGTTGACTTCAACCAAACTTTTAGTCCTGTGGCACGTTATGACACCGTGAGAGCATTGCTAAGTGTTGCAGCTGCTGAAAGGTGCGAACTTGCACAGTTTGACGTCGAAACAGCATTCCTTTATGGAACATTGCAGGAAGAAGTTTATATGCATCAGCCTATTGGTTTTGAAGATGGAAGCGGTCGAGTTTGCAAACTGAATAGAAGTCTATATGGACTTAAACAGTCACCTCGCTGCTGGAATAAACGTTTTGAGAATTTTATGTCTGCTCAGCAATTGCATCAAAGCCAAGCTGATCCCTGTCTTTTTATCAAGAAATGCAAAAATGGTCGAAAACTTATGGTGGCCATATATGTGGATGATGGACTCTTGGTGGGTGACGAACCTGACATTAATGAATTTTTATCTGCGTTAAAAGAAGAATTTAAAATTACTACCGGCAGACTTGAAAGCTTTTTGGGATTGCAGATTGAAAAGAGAAAGGATGGGAGTTTATTTGTTCATCAGGAATCGTACACCAAAAATATTCTTTCGATTTTCAATATGACTAAGTCTCATCCGGTTTCTACGCCCTGTGAGAGAAGATCCCTTGTTGAGCCTGATGCTCCCCTGGAAGGGAGAGCTCCCTATCGTGAAGCTATTGGGAGCTTACTGTATCTGGCCATGACAACTCGCCCGGACCTGACATATGCTGTAAGCATTTTGTCTGAGGTTCTTGACTGTCCGAAGGAGTCTGATTGGATTGGAGTGAAGCGAGTACTCAGATATCTTGCGGGCACCAAGAACCATGGTTTGCTTTACAATAGTAATGTGGTGGAAGGATTGAAGTGTTACTCTGACTCGGATTTTGCTGGTGATTGTGAGTCTCGTCGATCAAGATCTGGAGTAGTGATTACTTTTGCTGGAACTGCTATATCCTGGCTGAGTCGAAAACAAGGAACTACAGCTCTTAGTACAACAGAGGCCGAGTATATTGCTGTGAGTGAGGCAGTTAAGGAGATTGTTTGGATTGCTCGCCTGTTTAGGGAGATTTCAGACATCGGGCGGCCACCAACCTTATTTGTGGATAACCAAAGCGCTATACGTTTGATGAGGAACCCTGAATTCCATAGACGGACGAAACATATTGACGTGCGGTTCCACTTTGTCAGAGAAAAACTTGCGAATGGGGAGTTCATTCTTGAGCATGTCCCTTCTGGAGAGCAACTGGCGGACGTCTTCACGAAGAGTCTACCTCGACCATCTTTTGTGAGGGTCCGTGGGTCACTTGGAGTGTTGTGTTTGGGGGGAAGTGTTGAGACAAACTGTCACTCAGTTGTATAGTCTTAAGTACATTTATCTATGCTTATACCGGTTTTTTTTTGTTGTTGTTCCGCTTGCCTTTTTTT
The DNA here is from genome assembly GCA_002778355.1 of Clitarchus hookeri. Classification (NCBI taxonomy): domain Eukaryota; kingdom Metazoa; phylum Arthropoda; class Insecta; order Phasmatodea; family Phasmatidae; genus Clitarchus; species Clitarchus hookeri. The sequence continues at coordinate 40,857 of NQII01003386.1, read as the reverse complement.
GTTATGATAACGAGTTCTAGTGTGCTTTTTGTCTTTTGTGATTACAGTTTCTTTCTAATGTGCTTAACGTGTTGTTATTTCTACAAACCTTCAATTATTTCCTGTAGAATGAAACTATCTTGGTGCAGTTTGCTAGCCTGTGTAGCTACACCGGTTAGCGAAATGAAGCTTATGGGCCAGTTGCACCATTGAAATTCATCGCTCGAACCGAGATCACCAGCGACCTTAATCCAGGATTGACGTGCAAATCTGTTGCACCTACCGAGATAGGCACATGTCTAGAGATCGAAACAATATGTGTTTGTCTACAAGTTGCGACAGAGGTTTAATGTTTTCGCGGGAACAGGACTGCTGGTGGGGTGTGATTTCGAGGTGAGAACGAAAGAAGTCGAGATAACCTAGGCCCAAAGTAAAGCATTTCATTAAAGAATGTACTGCGTCATTGTATGTTTGTTGGTTAAATTTTACTCGTAACTGAATAAACAGATTGTATTTGTTACATACTACACTACTGTTCGAACCTAGACTTGTCCATAGTCCATTTTAAATAAGTGTTCTAAATTTTCTAGATCCTCCGAAAAGGGCACAAATTAAAAAAATTCAGATGTAATCAATAATGACACATACTTTTACAACTTGAGGCTTACAACACTGCCATTGACATTTAAACGTACATAATTTGGTGCAATTGTTTGTTTGTTGGTTAACCTACTTTTGCACCATTGTTTTTGTTAACTTAATATATAATCGTATTATCTGTTATTTTGTAAGAAGTTAAAATTTTGGGCCATAATATTTTGAAGATGTTCGCATTTAACTCCGAATTAATGTTTTCATCAGACTCTTAAAACGAAGACGACAATGTTGTGAATCTGTTGACAGCAGAAATACCAAGGAATATCAATATCTGCCTTTTTTCAATCGCACTTTGTGTGTAAAAACAATAATAACTGCACTAATTTCACAAATAAAATTATGTTTCCACAACCAGGGGAATAATTCCATGGTTTCAAAGATTTCGTGGTACAAGAGCCTTTAGTGTGTAAATATTGAAGGAACCACCCCAGTATTCTGGATAAGAATGGCCTTATCTTCATGTACAGCAAGATACGAGATCTGATTCCAAAAAGTTTTTAAGCACGCAGAGAATGTTTTACAGCATGCGAATGAATTCCAGACTTGTAAAGATCTAGATTTTCACGTTCTTTAGCAAACATGTGATGAATCGTGTTTCGACTGCGAAAGCAGAAGACATACTGAATACGAGCGATGTTGTCACAGCATGTATACTTGACAAACGAGGTCAGTTGACAGGTTACTTGTAGTTTTACTGGAGAAGCTGCATTGAACGAAAACAGTCCTAGACGAAAGCGACGTCCGAGCATAGACCAGCTCTCCACCACCCTCCACATCCCACTCGACGCACCTACGACGTTAAATTATGGACAATGACAAATACATCGAAATATTAATGATAATTTGAATAAGGAGGAATGTTTATATTTAGGAGTTATTTGTAGGAAAATTGCCAATGTAAGAAAATTTAGCTAGATTATATTCTACAATTGTGACTCACAAGGAAATCAAATGTTACATTGTATATGTTATCGCTGATAGAATACAATATACATTCACGAGAATAGGGAGGAGAAAGTCTAAGCTTGTGAAGGCTATACTAAAAGACGTTTCGGTCTTTTAAAATGAGACAATTGAAGAGAATATGAATAATATCTTGCATACCTCCTCCCCACTGAAATATGAAAGACTCAGTCAGATGCAACATTATGTAAGTGTGCATTCTAATTTCCGTGATTAAATTGCAGCCAAAAGAACCAAAAGAACGTCGTAAAATATATATACATATATATATATATATATATATATTTTTTTTTTTTTCTAACATTGCTACGAAACCATGCTTGTGTTTGGAGATGGAGTTGAATTAATTTATGTGTGTGTGTGCTGCAGGATAGTATTAGATTCGTTTCTTTCAACCAAAAAAGTGTTTCCTGTGTAGTGTAGTGAAGTGCAGCTACGCCATATTGTCGGTGCAGGCTATAAATTAAAAATGACGCATCTGTAGTCTATAGTCTGGCCTAGCCTCGCTACCCCTCGGGTAGCCTGGTCAGCTACCACTGCTTTAGGAGTTTCTAGGTACACTTGATGGATACAGGTAAGCAGCACAGCGAAGGGGAGGCATCGGCCTCCTCTTCTTCGGTCGCACAACACGACACACAATGGCAGAAGCCCAATAAGAAACACACAGCACATACAGCCAATAAGACACAGCTTAGTGCGGAAATTCCCACAACAAATGTTTTCTCACCGTTGGGTGAGGAAAGCGAATCAAACTGTAGTCAGGACACTTCCGAAACTGTTGTTTCAGAAAACACTACACGCAAAGTAAAACTCGCGCCTCCAGTGTACATCCCGGACACTTGGAAAATTAAAATTTTGAATCGAAATTTCACACTAAATTTTTTCGAGAAAATTACACTTACAAACAAGCGACACCTNCTCCTCTTCTTCGGTCGCACAACACGACACACAATGGCAGAAGCCCAATAAGAAACACACAGCACATACAGCCAATCAGACACAGCTTAGTGCGGAAATTCCCACAACAAATGTTTTCTCACCGTTGGGTGAGGAAAGCGAATCAAACTGTAGTCAGGACACTTCCGAAACTGTTGTTTCAGAAAACACTACACGCAAAGTAAAACTCGCGCCTCCAGTGTACATCCCGGACACTTCGAAAATTAAAATTTTGAATCGAAATTTCACACTAAATTTTTTCGAGAAAATTACACTTACAAACAAGCGACACCTAAAGGTGCAGGTAAGGTTAGAGGATTACTCTAGTTTCCGTTGGCAATTAGACGAACTCAAAGTGGAATATTACACACACGCGCAAAAACGCGAAAACCGATTAAGATAGTCATTAAAGGACTACCACATGACTTAGGCACACAGCAAATACAGAAACGGCTCAAGCGGTACCATCAGACAGCAAATATGTCTAGAAATTTAAAACATCAGACGAAGCACCTGCAGTCTATGAGGCTGTAGTACAGAGAAACAAACATTACGACATATTTAAAATACCCACGCTTTTCTATATGCTAGTGCTTATAGAAATGTACAAACACCGCCCTGAGGATGTGGTGGAGTGCAGGCGATGCTGTGCACTGGGCCACACTCAGAAATATTGCACACTCAGGCCAGTCTGCCTTTTGTGTGCGGGAGATCACACTTGGGCAGACTGCCCTAATAAAGAACAAGACAACTCAAAGTGGCAATGTACACTTTGCAAACAAACAGGACACTCAGCGGCATGGAAACAGTGCCAGGTTATACAAAAACACATAGAGACACGAAAACTATGGATGGCACCAAAACCTGCCAAACCACTACGGGGCACTTAACAGGAACCCCAGTAAAAAACACAAACAAATGTCCAGTCAGAGACTGAATTTCCAGTACTCAAAAACCCATATATAGAACAAGCACCTACACAACAGCAGACAGAAAAACCCTTCTCTACAACACACTTAGGGCGCCCTGCCCAGGCTGGTTATGTGGATACTCGGGACAAGTGGGAAATAGCCCCAACCACCACACATTTTCCAGGTCAAGTGACACACATGCCAGTCGAGGTAGGAGTCGGGGGGCTAACTTAACTCAACTTAATTAATTTAATTTTATAATATTAAAAAAAAACATAAAAAATTGCTCACATATACAAAAAAACACACACACACACACACACACACACACATATATATATATATATATATATATATATATATATATATATACAAACACGTGTATAATATATATATACTTTTTTCTATTTTATTTTTATTTCAATTTAAATGAATTACCCATAATAACGCACTGACCTGTTAGTTTGTTGCAGGTCGGGAAGAAGAAACGACTTGGGAAAGGGGGGGCCCTATTGGTACTGGGTTCGGAGACTAGTGCTAGGGGCCCTTCCAACTCTAATTATTTATAAGGATTTATTACTCCACTGTCACAAACTTGGAAAAACTAATTGTACCCCGACGGAGACCTGTATAGGACACATTGGAAGACTAGGGACTCACCGACACACTACATGCGAAATTAATTAGCACACTTGCAAACAACATTTCAACATGCTATACATACATCACAACACAACATTCACTCCAGCCGGGAGGCTGGAGGGGAGCTTCACTCCCCCGCCGAAAACACGAAAACGTAATTGTACTTAAAATAAGCAACGCCAAATTACTCGCTTAAATAAGGGCCCAGTGCCCAAAGCCCCACAGTACACAGCCCCTGCCGCCGGCCCAATGATTTGAGGAAGTTTCAGGGTGCATTTGCTTCACAAACACCTAGTGAGTTATGGGAGTTTCGGCTTCCGGTCTCACAACACTAAATGCCATCCGGTGGCGTATGAGGGTTCGGCGATGTAGTCTATAGTGCAGTTACACCGGCAGGGTTGAAGGAAATTTCTTTTGTGCAGCTCTCGATGCCATTTCGTTACACAATTGACAACACGTATATTTTTGTATTGGATATTTCTTTGTTATGAGAGTACAAGCTAATTTGATTAACATATTTATATTACGATATAATTTTTTAGCATGCTTAATCATATCATTAGACAATAATCTGCAACAACAGGTCTGCAGGATTCGAAATGCCACACAAGCACAACCCTAATGGTATATACGTTTGTTCACCAAATTTAACGTAAAACATTCCCCGAAGTATCTACTGTAAGTAAATACGAAATAAGTTCATGTTAATTTGTAACGGTATTTTCATCAGAAAAAAAATGGAATATTAAAGGTTATATTAACTATATGTTGCTTTAAAATATGTTTATTCCTTATTTTCATTAATGAAATTCCTTAAACCGTAATCTACAAAATTTTACAGGTTTTCATCTCGTTATGTTTCCTCACTCAATCAATAAATATGTGAAAAATTACAAATTGGCATTTTTTATTTGCACTACATCTGATAGTGCAGAGGATGAATAAGTGGTCATCTCATCTTTAGTCTATGGCCTGTCTAGTTGCACAAGGTTGAAAGAAAAAAAAATTTTAAACCTGGGTTGAACATGGCAAAATAAAGCATTAAATTGTGCATTAAGATGCGTGCAGAAGAAACGAAAGGGTGTTATTTAATGTATTGATTTCCAATGGTACTTAGCTAGTCATGTGCGTTCTTGGGATTTACTTAAGCATTAAAAGAAATTGTTATATTTTATATCTTAAATTAAACTTACGAGGCAGTGACCAATCAGAACAGAGCAATCGATGTTGTTGGTGGAAAACTATTATTTACAGTACTGATAGTACAAAAATATTACAAAGGTGTGAATTTGCACTTGTTATAGATTATATTTGTTCACACAAAAGCTTCTCCGATAGAAAATGTCGGCTTTGAAGAATTATCTGCTTAAATATGGTTGTGATATACAAAGCACTTTTTGCAACAAAAGTAAACATGGCAGGCTTGTCGCGGGTTCCATTGGCAAAAATTAATAATTAAAACATCAATTGGAAACTGCAAATACTAAAGATGTGTTTCCGAATGCCAGATCAGCGATAACTGAATAATTTTTAACAAACAATTATTTTATTGTAAACCCAGCGTAATGGCTGTGATGTCACATCCAGTTGAAAAAAATTACAGTTTTAGAGTTTTGCTTGCCCATGTAGTTGATAGAAACGAACCTATTGTGAACAACATATAGTAAATATATAAGCTGGAGTACTCACGGACCTGTGCAACGAACCGAGCTGTCGTGGAATGAAAATTGTGCTTGTGGCTGCTCTCTCTGTCCGAGATCTGCCCATCATTTGCGACCAACGAAGGCGAGGGGTTTCTGCGAGTATGGCAGCTTGGATGAGGCGACTATTCAGCAACTCGTTTCCCCAGGTGGCAGATAGGAAATCCTCAGGCTTTGGGGTGGCTGGGTATATTGCAATACCAGCCCGTGGATCAACTGCCAGTGCGAAAACGCCGTCGTCGTGGACGTCGCGAATCTGGGTAGCTGAATACGAGATGTTACTGCTGTCAGTAATATTGTGCTGGTTCTACTGTGCAACATTATTGACAGCAGTTCAACCGCAAGGGGGCCTGCTCCCACAATCCCCTTCCCCTCTCTCCTAGATTTTCAACTTCACATTAAAGAGCATGGAATCCACGCCCTGGTTCCTGTAGCATTTTCAATAATGCATTAATGAGTTTTGAACTTCTTTTCTGCCGGGAAGTGTTTTTACGGTGCCTATGCCAGTTTTTTCCCTCCCCCTTTTTAGATATGGCCTCAGCTATAAGTACACTCCAGGGAGGCAGTCATGGCCGAAGATGGTAGCCATGGCTGCGCAATCTCTCTCTCTCTCTCTCTCTCTCTAGCTCTCTCTCTCTCTCTCTCTCTCACACACACACACTCTCTCTCTCTCTCTCTCTCTCTCTCTCTGCTGCGATGCATGCCTCATGTAGGCATAAGGGGCTTAGCTCTGAGATGCACTTAGCAACCGTCCCTGCCTTGGACATACACTTAATACTTAGCAATAGGGTAGGTTAGGAAAAAATCTACCTGTGCAGTACACATTTTTGGGTATAAACATCCTAGGGTAGGCAAGTCACGTGACTTGTGGGTAAAAAGCACACAAAGACAATTTTGTCAAACAAGAATATAACATGATGTGGTGAGTATTATTAAATTTTGCAACATGTAAACAGTTAATTCATGTAGTCTACATAACTAGGAATGTTTTAGGCTATAACATAATTGTTCAGAGTGAACATAGTTTAAATTAGCGGGGATCTCAAATCCTAACCTTCCAAGTCATGTATTTGAAGTCATCGAGAACGACGTTCGAAAATTGTTTAAAGTGACTACATGCCTTATTTCATAACATTTTCATTGCTTACAATTAATTAGTTAATGTGAGCGAATCAAAAACGGAATTGCAGGTGAATAAATATACAGAATACAGTAATTTGAACTGCATTGCCGAATCGCTACATATTTTGGCAACCCACTTGCAGAGTAGTTTCCAACAAGCGATAAAAGTTGTGTGACAAAGCTTCTATACATATGCCTTAAGTTTTTACAGACACTCAGTACAATGAACTAGACTAATGCATTTCTTATGATAATGTAATTTTTCCGTTGTAACTTTTTAATATCAGTGCCGATATGTATGTAATTACGTACTAGCAATAGTACCTTGCCGATTTTAAACTAGAATACCAAATTGTATGCATAATTATGTACAAAAATCTATTTGCTTTACTATTATGTAGTGTCAAAATAATTTTTCTACATGCATTATTCACACAACAATTCCCCTTTCTGCAGATTCTGTAACTAGTTCTAACCTATTTGGTAACTTAAATTCTAACCTGTGCACATTCCTAAAATTTAACTTACTGTGCGGAAGTGGTCAATGACAATGCATACATTATTTTACGACTGGGAGAGGGATCTGTATTTACCCAAAAAGTGGTATTAGTGTAGCACATACAAAACCTAAAAAAAAAAGTCAGGAATGCGATGGAATAAAGATGTATCTTAATGTATAACGAAGCAACATCTGAGCAACCTAGGAATACAACATCCCTGCAAAATATTCCTCTGCAGCCAAATAAATTACACAATCATAAATTAATTCAGCAATTAGTTTACAATTTATGTTTCTCCTTGACATAGAATTTTTATGTGAATTACAGGACCAGGTTATAATCAAATGAAGTCAATGTAACATAACACATTAATCACCTTTTGTGGTTGAAACCTAAAATGTTTTCTTATTTATACGCACATGTCAAAATTAACCTGCAGTTTGGGTACTCAAAATATTATGTAATAACTAAAAAAAATGTGATATCCGAGGCGTTTCACAAACCTAACCTGGAAAGTAATAGTGTTCTGGGCACATCTATTGACCTTTGAAAAAAAAAATCACAGCTTGTGAATTTATATCTCCTACTGTACTTGCTGGCATGCAGACTATCGGTTAATTTGACAGCAAGTTAACGAAACTAGTTCTACATTTTACACATTGAAAGTGTAAAGTTTAAAATTCATAGCCATCAAATATGGTTTTTTTTTGTTTAAGCATTAGAGCATGCTATGGCATATTACGTTTCCAATCACTTCACGATCCGACTTGCCTAATGCACAACAAATATTATTAGGTCAATGGCAATGTTAATTTTACATAAGACGAAACAAACAGGTCACATGTCGAGTAAAAATTAATGGATGGTAAAGTAAATTTGGAAGGTAAATTGATTAACTTGGAATTGGATTGTAAAAGGGTGCCAGTTTGTCTGATGATGCAAACTGACAAGGCCAACAGTCATTCGCTAGAGCATAAATTGAGTCAACACAACCGGACAAGATGTTTGTAGCTCCTAATTAATGTAAATAAACTGATGTGTTTATGTGAGGTGTTACATTTACATGTGTGGTTGAAAAACATTCTCAGCATCTTGTTGAATGGAGTACTTCTTATTTAGATCTACTATTAATTTTTCAGTACAGCTAAGGCTAAGGTTTTATTCGAAACTTTCTGTTAGTTATCAGCAAAATTTTATCAACACATATCAGTAATATAACCATCTCCTGAAAAGTCACTACAAGGTAATACGCCAATTTCCAATTTTTGGAGGTGGTGTAAATCTATAAGCGCACGTTTGAGAAACGATCATACTATGCAAGTTCTGTACACCCTACAACATCACTGAAGCCCGAGATACACGAGGCTAGTATTCCGAAGCCAGGATAGTAAGCTAGTAGCTTGCCTTCTAGCTTGCTTTTGAAGCTAGCTACTAGCTTGCCTTAGCACAAGCTAGGGCGGTTTACATGATGCTAGGATATGAAGCCAGTATCCCTGCAGTGTAACAATACGTTCGGTCCGCGGAAAAAATGAACAGCATTTGTAAAAGAAAATCAATTCGATTACAACAGTTACTTCGGGAACTATGCCAATTTGCAGTAGAAGAATTAATAGAAGTTTTGTTACAAAAAGGTATTTGGACAAAACCATGGAATTTAAGAAGGAATGAACGTGGATCATCTGCATGGCTTCTAGAAGAACTTCGCAATGAAGATCTAGGCGAGTACAAGAGTGTTCTGCGAATGATGCCAGAAAAGTTTGATATTCTGTTGAGTCTTGTGAAGCCCAAAATACAACGAGTGAATACTATTATGAGAGAGGCGTTACCAGCAAGAGTAAAATTGGAGATCACTTTAGATTTTCTTTCGTCCGGCATTAGTTACAGGAGACTCAGTCACTTTTATCGGGTTTCAAGATCTTCCATATCTAGATTTATACCAGAAGTATGTGTCGAAATATACAAGGCATTGAAAGAAAACATTAAGGTTTGTAATATTAACTTTTTATTTTTTATTTATTACATTTTTTTTGTAGTAAAGTAGTAAGATAATCTAATAAAAAAATATGCATTGATAAATGCTGCAGCAATAGGATTCTAGATATCCTGGCGTGGAAAATGGAAAGTAATCTCATCAAGATTTTGGGAAGAAGGATTTTGTTGTTGGTAATGAGCTTGATATTCGGTTGTTGCTAAATTCGAGGCACCTGATGAAAGTGGCATTGATAAAGTATTGTTTGTCGTGTGCGAGTCTGAAGAGTCTTGACTAGGCGACTGGTATGAACATATTGTGTTGCCATCATTTATTAAATCTTCCATTCGACTACGAGATAATATAGCATTGATTTCGTCCCGAGTGTTAATAGCCCGTGCAGTAGATAACATTTTAAGTTGACTAGCTACATATGATCCAAAAATATCGTGCTCATTTTGTTGTGGCTCACACACTGGTGTACTTTTTAAATCATCCTTGATCAGCCATAATTCATTAACCAATGTTGCCACTTGCGCAATTTTTCTCTTCTTCGGAGCTGGTGTCGCTGGCACTTTGCCCTGTGATTTATTAGCAGATGTCGGTGTTTTCACAGCTGGTTGCATCATATTAGCTGATGAAGATGTAAATGGCTGAGATGAAAAATCTTCTGAAGTGTGAACATCTTCACCGTCATCAATGCAACTTTCAATATTGGTTTCGCTGTTATCTTGCTGTTTATTTATTGCTGATTCTTGACTGTCCTAAAATAAAAATTAAAGTAACTTATTAATCATAAATATACATTTTTTTACAGATACCAACAAGTACGCTTCTTACCAGTCTTATAGAAAACGGATTTAGAAACAGATGGAATTTTCCATTATGCTACGGTGCCATTGATGGCACCGTAGCATAATGGAAAATATAGCTCCTGGAAACAGTGGAAGTGTATATTTTAATTATAAAAAAGTATTCAGTATTGTTCTTATGGCAANATACATTTTTTTACAGATACCAACAAGTACCGAAGAATGGTCAGAAATAGAAAACGGATTTAGAAACAGATGGAATGTTCCATTATGCTACGGTGCCATTGATGGTAAGCATATACAAATTATAGTTCCTGGAAACAGTGGAAGTGTATATTTTAATTATAAAAAAGTATTCAGTATTGTTCTTATGGCAATTGTATATTATGACTATTGCTTTCGATATATTGATGTTGGAGCTAGTGGAATGTCATCTGATGGAAGTGTATTAAGAAATTGCTCCATATATAATAAACTAGAGAATAATCTTTTACCAAATGGCCCTCACTAACAACGCCTACGGCGTTTTCCATTAAAACCATACATTATGAAACCCTACCCAGGTAACAATTTAACATTGGAACAGAAAGTTTTCAATTACCGACTATCCAGAGCCAGACGCATAGTGGAAAATACCTTTGNAGCTAGTGGAATGTCATCTGATGGAAGTGTATTTAGAAATTGCTCCATATATAATAAACTAGAGAATAATCTTTTAACAAAAGGCGGAGTGATTGTTGCGGATGCCGCATTTCCATTAAAACCATACATTATGAAACCCTACCCAGGTGACAATTTAACATTGGAACAGAAAGTTTTCAATTGCCGACTATCCAGAGCCAGACGCATAGTGGAAAATACCTTTGGAATATTGTCAAGCCGATTTCGGGTATTTCAAAAACCAATTGCAAGTAATGTAGATACCGTCGACAAAGTTGTATTAGCAGCATGCGCTTTGCATAATTGGTTGAGAAAAGAAAATCGAAACGCTTATATAACCAGCAGTGATGTTGATGAGGAAGATATTGAAGCAGGAACCATCTCTCTCGGTTCTTGGAGGACAGAAACTACGGGCTTACAAAGGTTATGTCAACAAGGAAGTAACCATTCTTCGATTTCAGCAATCGAGAAAAGGGAAACCTTTAAAAACTACTTCAACAACGACGACGGTGCCGTGTTTTGGCAAACAAGAATGATATCAAGACCGTAAATCAATCCTATTTATATAAAACACGTAGAAAATAATAAGCATAGACTTATAAACTCGACTGTGTATTACAAAGGCATACATTTTAAGTGTAAATGAAAGTAATAAATAAATAAATAAATACAATGCAACTTACCGTTGTTTTTCTTTTCATAGGCACATTTTTAATAAAACTGTGCATTTCCTCGAACCAATTTAATTTTGACTTATACTCCTCTGTAGAACCTGCTCCAGACCTAGTTGGTTTTTCAATTTTTTACAGTTCTTGACAATAAGTCGCTCTTAAATTTTTTATTTTAGCTTTTATCTCTTTGGTAGTAATCACTATGCCCATTGTCAATAATTTGACACACATGTTTTGTAATGATGAATCACGCATACACTTGTCTTTGTAAGAAGGAATAGTGGCGTTCCACAGACATTCCTCCTCACGGTACAATTGTACAAACTTTAAATTAATATCGGTACTCAGTTTCGGCATGATTAAGGAACACCTGGTCACAGCGGTCAGAAAACAAACAAGCGTCGTCACTGCACACTAGCCGATCGGGTACTAGCTTCACCGGCCACACGAAGCTGGTAGACAAGCCAGGACAGGAAAATCAGTGGTGGGGGGCGCTACTAGCTCAAAAAATAGAACCCCATCCTATTAAACTATCCTGGCTTGAGACGCTAGCTTACTAGCTTTCCCACTAGCTTACTAGCCCGGAAATAAAGCTAGTTCTGTATACACGACGCCAGAGTAACTAGCTTGCTAGCTTACTAGCACAACTTACTATCCTGGCTTCGGAATACTAGCCTCGTGTATCTCGGGCTTAAGAGCGCTACTGTGGACTTTTGTGTTTCCGAAGACGACGCTGCGCAGCGCTGTGGAACACCCTGAAAATTAAATTTAGCGCATGGGTACACACTATACTACTACAAGAAATTGTGTTATTGGCCGGCGTGGCCGTAAATGTAAAAAAAAATAGTTTTGTTAGTACTTTATGGTATCGCTAGGGTTAGTGTTTTTTTTGTATATATAGGATAAACCATGCCTGGGTGAGAAGAGAAAGATGACTGCATCGGGGTTCGTCAGCTTCCTTTGTGGTTGCCGAAGATAAGTATGATATCAAAATGACACGTTTGGTAGTGGCCTTCAGACTTCATTTGTAAAGACAAAGCATTTTAAATGTAACGATACATGAGATTTTGAGCACAGTTGTAAGATGAGTAGTACAGATAGATGTATTTTTAAAGCGAAAGAGAACTATTGCATGACTTATGATTTAAACATGATATGCTTGAGCCAGAGTACAAATTAACAGGTTGCTTAAAAGCCATTCAACGAAATGAGTTTTGGCAGAGGCTAGGAAATGGATGAATGAACGTTTCCTAGAGTCATTGTATTCAAATAACGGTTTTCGGCAATCACCACTTAGTACAAACGTAAATTTTAGTGTTTGTTAATGTAACGAGAGATAACATTTTTGATACTTTCATAAATATTTAATTGGAATTTTCCCTTATTGCTAATCATGTAAAAAAATTTACAATATACATGATAAAAGCTTTTATTAACCATATTTTTTTTCATGTTTGCGCCTTATAGGTTGTCATAACCTTGCACGTAACAATTATTTAATTCTTGCTGCGCATTTATGTAATGTTTATAGGAAATTATTGGCCAACTGTAAATTGTTGGGGTTAGCAGTGGTGTAGTGGCCTTTTGGGCATGCTCTAGGTGACAACGTAATCTGCGGCATCCCTCAGAGGGCGCTACAAAGGAACCCTGATGGCACGGTGATACGTCCGGGAAATTCTGCGACCGTATATGCTCCCCATCCTGGTGCAGCTTGACAACCCCATTTTCCAGCAGGATAATGCTCTGGCCTACCTTCGTGATGTCAACATTGTTTCTTGGCCAGGAAGGTCTTCAGACCTCTCGCCCATCGAGAAAGTTTGGGACCAGATTGGACGGCAACTTCGGCCAGTGGCAATTGCGGCAGTTTTGGAGGGTCAGTTGCGCCAGCTGTGGCAGGATCTTCCTCAGGAGAACATCCAACGTCTGTATGCCTCCATGACTGAGAGTATAGCCGCCTGTCTCCGTGCTACGGGTGGTCCAACACCATACTACGTGCATTCTGCAAATTTTGGTCCCCTGTAATATATGCTTTGTGTAGTACAATATTAAAATGTTTTGTGTACACATAACTACTATGTCCTGTACCCACTTACGTGCCCTTACGGTGGCACCTTCAAGGTGGTATTTTTTTTTTGCAAATGAGTATATTTCAGTTTATTAAAGAATACTGTATGCTAGAAATTAAAGAAAATGTGTACTAATATTTTTAAAAACATCATTCTTCAAAATTCAATAATTTATGAAAAAAAAAAAAAAAAANAAGAAAATGTGTACTAATATTTTTAAAAACATCATTCTTCAAAATTCAATAATTTATGAAAAAAAAAAAAAAAAAAAGCTGTAGTTTAACACGAAATACGTTGACAAGTATTTACAATAAAACAATTTTTACATTTCAATACTACATCAAGTGTACTACTGCTGATTGATAAACAACTGTAGTTAATTATAACTTGGGTAATTAAAAAGTAACAATTATTTGTGATGAAATGAGAAAAAAAACTTTTCACGGCAAAGAAAGCTTTTTTTTATCTCTCGAGAACTTGAAAATTATTCTCTAGAAGCGTTGACAGGAACTGTGTTGCAGAAGCCCGCCGACGGGCGAGAAAGGGCCAGTATTTCTCCCGCGGGNAAAAAAAAAAAAAAAAAGCTGTAGTTTAACACGAAATACGTTGACAAGTATTTACAATAAAACAATTTTAACATTTCAATACTACATCAAGTGTACTACTGCTGATTGATAAACAACTGTAGTTAATTATAACTTGGGTAATTAAAAAGTAACAATTATTTGTGATGAAATGAGAAAAAAAACTTTTCACGGCAAAGAAAGCTTTTTTTAATCTCTCGAGAACTTGAAAATTATGCTCTAGAAGCGTTGACAGGAACTGTGTTGCAGAAGCCCGCCGACGGGCGAGAAAGGGCCAGTATTTCTCCCGCGGNGCTCTAGAAGCGTTGACAGGAACTGTGTTGCAGAAGCCCGCCGACGGGCGAGAAAGGGCCAGTATTTCTCCCGCGGGAGGACCGGTATCTCGCACACCCCGCTCGAGGGCAACCATCTTAAGGTCACGTGATACAATACAGGAAGCCCAGGGGAAGGGGGATTAGGTGGTGAGAGGTCAGCGCGAGGTTTACGGCAAACATCCTCTCCAGGGACTGACAAATCCAAGAAGGGCATTAGGCGAGGCTGCGAGCTCGCTAGGCCACAGCGCCTGCGGTTCCCGCCACCTCGTTCCCCGCAATACCACCACTCTGATAAAAGCACACGGCCCTCTCGCTTTAAATGTTCCTTAAAAAAAGGTATCCTCGCCATCTTGGATTTACGTATATCCCTCCATAACTCAATTTCAAGGTTCAATATTTAAAAACCAAGATTGTCAAAGGACAGGGAATAGCTTAACACACATTTCTAAATTCAATTTCATTTACTTGCCTGATTCGTTTCACATCTGTAACTATAATCAAAGGTTCCCTCATTATTGAATAATTTCTGTCCCACAAACGAAAATATTGATATATGCATCTTAAACAGTATTAACTTCAAAAATTATGTTAAGTAGTCCTCTATACTATGTCAAACTTTAATTTTTAATTTTCGGCCATTCATTTTTTATTACGAAGATTTGTAAAAAAAAATTTAAGATTGATAAAGTCCCTAACCAGAAGAGGAATTATGGGGAATTTAGCACATCGGGACCTGGGACCGGAGCTGTTCGTGCTCTGTCATTCAGGTGACCTTGACCCAGGTGACCTTTCACCTTGACCCCGGTTCGTCACAACGAACCAATAAATAAATGTATCTAGGATATCTTACTTCCCATGACCCGCCGCCATGTTTTATAATACTGTATACTTTTTGAGAAAAAATTAAAAACATTCTGACAGTCTACATATATTTTTTTTTGTGGGGAGTTCGTTAGCGTGAAGCAAATTTTAAATGGAAGGTGCAGAGACTTCTAAACATTATATTTCCTATACGCTGGCTATAATTTAGGTTTAAAGGTGTTTGGTATGTAGGTGACGAGTGTTTTATTTTTTAAGGAATGTTCTCAGTTTGTCCCCATCAGTATGTTCTGTTTGTCCCCACCAGTATGTTGTCTTCTTTTTTTTTTCTTAAATCAGTATGGTATCGGGTATATTTTTTTCATCAATCAGTATGATCACGGGTATATTTTTATCATCAGTATGGTAACGTGTATATTTATCTCAAGTGTCGAACCTGGACCCTTGTGTGTATTCTCAAATGGGCTAAAGACAAAGGTGTGTTTCTTTTTTCCAGCATTGTAAAGTTAGTATAATAAAATAAATACGCACTCGTGAATTCTTTTTGCAACATATTAAAGTTTTAAATTATAAATGAATAAGCAACCGATTTCTGTTGAAATAATAAATTTAACATAGCTAGCGTGAATCCACCGCTGTAGTCGAGCTGCTCGCCTCCTGTCCCAGGCTCCAGGTGGTGCGCGAGCCCACCATCTGCTTGTTTAGCAGGAAGAGCAAAGTACATCTCACGCACGGCTGCCTAGTGGTAAGTACGGCACGTTGTGCCAACCTTAACTCCGGCCGTCTTTGCTGTTGCTACATGGCACGTCTAAAGATCATTTTCGAGATCGCCTCCATTTGCAAAGTGTTTTATCCCTTATCCTTAACTTATTTTAATAAATAATAACATCCATAAAAGTAAAACATATAGTACGCTGTTTTAGTAATGGCTCAAGTCTCATGGAAAATTTTAATTTTTTTTTTTTAATTATAATAAAACTAATACATACTAAATATTTTTTCTTTACCAACAGTGTTTTTTTTAACTTATGTGAGCAGAATATATCGCAAGATAAATAAAATATATTATTTTAAACACATTTATTTATGCNATATTAAAGTTTTAAATTATAAATGAATAAGCAACCGATTTCTGTTGAAATAATAAATTTAACATAGCTAGCGTGAATCCACCGCTGTAGTCGAGCTGCTCGCCTCCTGTCCCAGGCTCCAGGTGGTGCGCGAGCCCACCCTCTGCGTGTTTAGCAGGAAGAGCAAAGTACATCTCACGCACGGCTGCCTAGTGGTAAGTACGGCACGTTGTGCCAACCTTAACTCCGGCCGTCTTTGCTGTTGCTACATGGCACGTCTAAAGATAATTTTCGAGATCGCCTCCATTTGCAAAGTGTTTTATCCGTTATCCTTAATTTATTTAAATAAATAATAACATTCATAAATGTAAAACATATAATACGCTGTTTTAGTAATGGCTNTAATTTTCGAGATCGCCTCCATTTGTAAAGTGTTTTATCCGTTATCCTTAATTTATTTAAATAAATAATAACATTCATAAATGTAAAACATATAATACGCTGTTTTAGTAATGGCTAAAGTCTCATGGAAAATTTTAATTTTTTTGTTTCTTTAAATTATAATAAAACTAATACATACTAAATATTTTTTCTTTACCAACAGTGTTTTTTTTTAACTTATGTGAGCAGAATATATCGCAAGATAAATAAAATATATTATTTTAAACACATTTATTTATGCACACAATTCACAATATTATTCTTCTTCTGCATAAGAAATTTAATAAATCCTTTTTTTTTACACATGTTTCTTCTCTGAATCTTGGAGGGCATTACACATGTAACATTTCCTTTAAATTTACAATGGGCTCCTCGTAGCTTTTTTTTTTAAATGTACCATGGGTTATCATAACACCCCAGTCTTAGATTTTCGGAGTTACATGGAGCACAGAAATGTCTTTGATTTTTGCACCCGTGAAGTCTTGTGGTGTACGTCTCGACGAGCTGTCGAAACGCCGGGCAGCGGCAACGCTTGTGAAGGTCTACCAAGTTCGTTCCGATGGGGCACGCAATTGCGAATCGCCGACTCTTGGTGTATTTTAAACACAAACACAAAGTAATAGGGAAATATGGCAGAGCCCAGCATTGTCGTAATTTCCTCGTACGGAATATTTCCCTCGTCCCACCTTAGTCCGTGGGTTTCATACATTTGTAGGCGATAGGTGTGTTGCGTGGTGCAGTCGAGATACTTCCATGGATAAGGTGGTAAAAAAAATGAAAACTTTGATTTTCTCGTCTTTGTCACTGTTCGAGATGGCAATCTGCTTGATGGTGAACGAATATAACGAGCGAAAACCTTGGATGTTGAAAAACATTTCATACGATTTTTGTTATATAAAAAATTTTAAGTTCCCATGCACACACCGAGATTCACAAATTTTTTACAAAGTCATTTAACACTTCATTGAGGTCCATACACATCGGGCACCTGTGTTCTGGGTTGGTTTCCTCGCCGGGTATTGCTTGCCAGTAAATTTCTGGAAAGGGAGAATCTTTCAAGGGTACAACTTGCGAGTAGATAGCAGGCACGGGGACGTCGTCTTCTACAGGGAGGGTGTCTTCTACAGGGAGGGCGTCTTCTACGGGGAGGACGTCTCCTATGGGAACGGCGTATTCTATGGGAAGGGCGTCTTTAACGGGGACGTCGTCTTCCACGGGCGCAGACGTCGCGAGGGCTGCTCGGCGGGCCTTGCGCCAACCCCTGCGATGCGGCGTGTCGGGAACCGAGGTGGTGCAGCCCTCGAAACACTCCTTGCATGGGAGGCAGCCCGCATGTCTTCGTCCTGCTGCAGGTAGGTCGGCAAATACTTGAATACGGTCGAAATTTCGTAAGCTGCGTAGACCAGGAGAAATTATTTTGGCAGGAAAGGTAACTCTTCCTGTTTGTCCAAGGCATTAAGCGAGCGCACCCTTCCAAATGCCAAAATGGCCGAAAGGATTTTATGGTCACTTGGACAACACGTATACATTCTAAGAGTTAGAAAAGGACTGATTTTCCGAGGGGGCTCGGGGTGTGTCTTATACAGAGTTTTTAAGGGGAAAAAAATAGTACACTCTCGCGATTAAAATAGGCCGCCGATTGGTCGGAACATAGGTTTCCGAAAACGCCCGAGTAAATACTCAATGAGAATCAGAGGTGGGGCAACTGGCCAATTAAACATATTTGAAGAGGGGAGTGGAGGGGCCGGCCGTCTGATGGGCGTGGTGTTGGGGATAGCACCAGCAATGTAAAACAAATAACAAACGAAAAAACCAAAATGGCAGTCGAACGAAGGTGAGAGACAATCTCCAGTAATGTATAAACAAATGACAAACCAAAAATCAAGCTCGCGGATGGTGGTATAATACCTACTAATATGGCGGATGGCTGCACCTAACAATATGGCGGACTGCACCAACCAAGATGGTGGAATGAGTATGAGTATAACTTTTTTATACATTTTTTGGATTTTCTGGGTTGTCGAAGGTCAAAGGTCTCCGGAGTCAAGGTTACCTGTATCCAATATGGCCGCACCGGCCAACCGGAATGACAGAGCACGAACAGCTCCAACGCTCCGGTTCGAGGTCCCGATGTGCCAAAGTCCCCATAATCCCTCTACTCTCACCCTTAAAAATTTATGCGCACAACTTCTTCTGCGGCCTGGGATGTCACTTTCATTTTAGACTCCGGTAGTGTTAAAAGTATTATTTTGGCCAAACTACTGTTTCTGAACTAAGAAAACGACAAAAACATTAATTCGTAATTTTCAAAGTTTAGACATAGTAACAATTTAAAACTGTTGATATATTTTCTAATCGCAGTCACAATGAGCACATATGCTGTGGTGGTGTTATGGCAGTTGAAACGACAGACTTTAACTGTTTTACATACACACTGGGATATGAAATACGCGTCAGTCCCTACTGTGCGACATTCAGTATTCAGTTATATTGATAAAAATTTCTCCCTGGCTTACATATGTCTGGACATACCCGTGAACAAAGGTGTGAAATGTTTGTAGCTACAAGGACAAGTACTTCAAACATGCAATAAAGAATCCTCCAAAAAATGTTAGCATACAAATGAAATAAACGTCCATCGGCACTTAAAGCATAAAATATGGATGGCTAGCTTGAAACGCAAGTTTACAATCCAAAGCGACACGCCTCAGAAGTTTTCAGGAAAGATAAACTTACACTGACGTAGAAATCTCGGAAGCCTTAGTGTGTCCTCTAGAGCACGGCACATTAGTAATTAACCAGTATTCGACAACTTCGCGGCACCCCGTTTCCGTCTTGAACATTGCGTTACGTCAGTTGCAAAGAGTGAAAAGAAACACACCCACCAAATACTTTTGCCAGTACAATGTCAAAACTTCTTGCCAGTGCAAAGCAAAAATTAACAAACGTNATGAACACACGTTGCGCCCCTCATAAGTGGCACTGGTTACTACATAATGACGAAAACAGATCTAATACATAGAGTCAAGAAGGACGAGGGAATTATTGTTACAGTAGCTAGCTACGAGGTCGTGTCATGCCTACGATAACCATTACTCTCTTATTTATGTTTGTTTATCCAATATAATTACGAAGATAAATATGTATCATCCATGTTACAGTTATCGCACTATAGCGAGGAAAATATTTTTCTGTATTCCTTATTTCTAGAATTGTGAATAATAATTTCCATATCTGATTACTTCATTAGTTAAATGTGTTAGATTAACACACACAGTTGACCACATTTTAGCGACACTTCTTCTCCACCAAACAGGTAAGTAAAAAAATAAGACTTGGAGATAAAAAGGTCTAGTAAAAGATTATTAAAACTTTCAGGGAGAGTACGTAACAGGCATTAAGCATATGTCTATCATTTATGAGCCTTGCAAAGAACATAACTTTGGTCTGTAACACGATTAACTCCTGCAGTCAGACGGCGCCTTTCCTTCAAAGAACGTGGTGTAAACGAAACTGATTCCGCCTTTTAGACGACGTAAAAGTAATTACATCTTTACTTTATTCACAGATGGAACGATATAAAATTACGACACTGAAGAAGAGAATGAACGTGTGATAACTAATCTAGGCTACAATCCGCCGTCATCCGTGTCAGCGAATTGTTGATTGAAGAAATGTCCTGTTTTTTTAGACATGATATATTTTAAGAAGTGCGGTTTTAACAGCAGTCTACAAATTTACCAAGCGTGCATTCTTATATTCTCGTAATTGCATAGGCCTTTGACAAAATTTGAGTTTCAACAACACAATCAGTGAAAAATGAGCTATAAATAATAGTGAAAACCTGCGAGCTAGATGAGTGAACAACTTTCATAGGTAGAGACTTCTACACATTTACAATGAATATGATTGCTCCAAGCAAATTATTGTTATTTTAATAAACTCACAATCGAGTGAAGAGATAAAAGTGGATATACACCAACTCTAATGTCGTCGAACAAATAATCTAATTTACACCGCAACAACACAGAAAGGCGACTCAATAGTGGCTACTGTAGTTTATGTGAAAGCGAAATATGACATCCATAGGAAACTTATAATTCTTCGCTATATGCTAAGGNAGTGGCTACTGTAGTTTATGTGAAAGCGAAATATGACATCCATAGGAAACTTATAATTCTTCGCTATATGCTAAGGTAATTACCGACTTCTACGAAAATAAATATTTGTAACAGGCTCAACAAAATGCCACAGTTGAGTGGGACTATCTCTCGCATTAACATTTAGCGCAAACTACTTTAGGACAAACGACTCGCATCCCATCTTTCCTTCTAATTGAACGATGATTTTACAAAAACAGTCTAAAATTACTTTTTGCATTTTTAGCACATTATATTACGGTGTGACATGAAATACTAGTCTGAAAAAATGTGACAGAGAAGGAAACTGAAGTTTGAGAAATTAATAAAATGAACTAAAAGAATTATTTAAACAATTTTTCGTACAAATCTCAAAATTGAACAAAAGTAATAAAGACATTAGGATACGACTGGGAATGATTGTTCATGTTAGTGTGTCATAAATAATATTTCTTGGAAATGTTTTATTTGGTACGCCAATATTTCAGTTTTAACTTTTGTGATAAAATTTAGAGTCAAAATAGTTAGAAATAAAAACCCTTCCCGCAGATGAAACAAGTGTCAGATTTGAAAGAAATTGCATCATGCTATTCGAGTGACTTCAATAAACATTTAAGCTAAAACCAAACTTCGTGTTAAAATAAAATAAAAAATTAAGCTTGTACGAATCAAGGTTGTAAGATAAAATTATAATATTTATGTTTTAAAATTACAAATTTTAATTTCCAAACAATTTTGTATTTTATTTAAGTTATCATTGGTATCGCGAAACGATATATATATATAGATAAGGCTCCTAAACAGCATTAAACAAGGAATTCAATATTATTTTTATACTACTTGCTTAAAAGACTCACGCACAAACAAAAAAGACGCAAACGCGAGACCGTTACTAGCCAACAAATCTGAGTAGAGAACAGCTGGTACTTAAGGCATAAGTAAAGAGGCTTCCAATAGAGCAATGCACGCGATTGTACAACACTGTGATAACTCATTAAAAAGTAGAACACACATTGCCAAAATGATCAGAAAATTACAACTTATGTTGCATATGAAAGAAGAATGTATACATTTTGTAACACGGTAAACTATTTTGCTAGAAGTTACTTATTGAAGTTATTAAAATATCAGTTAACAAGAGTATANACTATTTTGCTAGAAGTTACTTATTGAAGTTATTAAAATATCAGTTAACAAGAGTATATTTTTAATCATAATTTAAGAATACTTCCATTATGGATGCTTTATAAAATATATTTTACAAGGAAACATTCAAGAAAGACTACCATAATATTATATTAATAAATATAATAATGGTTTTACGTAATAACAATTAGTAATAATGTTTACAAATATTTGTAACGTTATCATTTCTGCGACTGAAAAAAATACATAAAAATGATTTAAAATATTTGTAAATATTATTATTAAATTTTTATTACATACAACCATAGTAATATTGATGGTCTTGCTTGAAAAAAGTTTTTTTTTATAAATGTCTTTTCTNATTGCCAAAATGATCAGAAAATTACAACTTATGTTGCATATGAAAGAAGAATGTATACATTTTGTAACACGGTAAAATATTTTGCTAGAAGTTACTTATTGAAGTTATTAAAATATCAGTTAACAAGAGTATATTTTTAATCATAATTTAAGAATACTTCCATTATGGATGCTTTATAAAATATATTTTACAAGGAAACATTCAAGAAAGATTACCATAATATTATATTAATAAATATAATAATGGTTTTACGTAATAACAATTAGTAATAATGTTTACAAATATTTGTAACGTTATCATTTCTGCGACTGAAAAAAAATACATAAAAATGATTTAAAATATTTGTAAATATTATTATTACATTTTTATTACATACAACCATAGTAATATTGATGGTCTTGCTTGAAAAAAGTTTTTTTTTATAAATGTCTTTTCTNCATTTTTATTACATACAACCATAGTAATATTGATGGTCTTGCTTGAAAAAAGTTTTTTTTTATAAATGTCTTTTCTAAAGTATCCAGAATGGAAATAAGCTTAAAATCTGATTAACAATAAAATCATAAATAATTGTTAAATACATTTAAATAAGTAAACTCTAGCAATATATTTCGCATTGTTACACAATATATGCATTTTCCTTTTAAACGCAGCCAACATCTTTTTCTTTCCCGGCAAGTTTTGGTAGTATCAGTATGTACACTTACTCTTAATGAGTTCTGCATGTCATAAAGCATAGGGTGCAGTGGTCCACTGAAAGCTATTTTCCTCGTACCTTACCCACGGGGACACAGCTGATGTGAAGGCACCTGTACGTGGGGGGTTGGGGTTGGCAGCGGGTAGCGGCATTGTGTGGCTCCAGCGGGGATCGCAGCAGCGCACCAAGCACGCAGTCTCTACCACGCAGTTCAGGAGAATGTACGCGTGGCGCGGGCATTGTCTGCGTCCCTTGCCAGGGCTAATACTGAGAATCAATGCTGCGGCAACCGCCCTACGCGGGGGCTCTGATGAATTCCTACACCAACGTCCTACGCCATGCTCTTGCCCAGCCTCCACTTTCGCTATTTATATCGTATATTGACGGTTTATTCACACTTTTTGAATCAAACCTTTGAAAAATCACCTCATGGATGAATTTCTTCGTTGGTTTATAAATATTTCACGTATCACAAGAGATTTATACTTGTGTTAACATAAATTTTTTTTTATTAAATTGAATTTATACTTATGTTTTACCTAAAAATTATTATAATTTATTTATATTTAATATTAATAATAACGGAGAGAAAATAATTCTGTTGGTAATAGTTAGAAATAAATAATTATTATGCCAAATATTATTGAACTGAGTACGCAGGGAAGTGGTACGTTGTCCCTTTGGCGTGATTTTCTAGACTCGGTAGAACGAAGGTGAGACACACACTCCAGAAATGTATAAAATGACAAACGAAAATAACCAAGATGGCGAACCGTGGCTGTGCCACCCACCAAGATGACGGACTGCACCGACCAAGATGGCGGATTGCTGCACCTGCCAATATGGCGGACTGCACCGACCAAAATGGCGGACGGCTGCACCTACCACGATAGCGGACGGTGGCTGTGACGCCTACTAAGATGGTGGACTGCACATACCATATTGGTGGATGAGTATGGGTGGAGAGGGTAGGGCCTCTGTAAATTTAAGTTTTTTTAAATACATTTTTAATAATTTTAATATAATTTCAAAATAATTTTTACATAATTTTTTTTTTTTTGGAAATTTCGGTTTCTTTGGGGGATTTTGGGAGTCAACTGTCAAGGTCACCTGGATCCACGATGGCCGCCGGGGGACCGGAATGACAGAGCATGAACAGCTCCGACGCTCCTGTCCCAGGCCCCGATGTGCCAAAGTCCAGTCCCCATAATGCCTCTACCATTATACTTCTCTTTGAATTCCTAAAATATTTGTGTGAAAATTACAAATATCATAACAGTTTTCGCAAAAAAAGCTTAAAATATAAAATTACAAAAAAAGTCTAACCTATGTGCAAATATGCACTTACAGATTTTGCGTTGTGTTAGCCGTTAGTTTTCAGACATCTTGTTATTTTAAAAGCACTCAATGCAATATGTGCTTGACGAAAACACCACTGTAAAACGACATATTAGTACTAAATACAAAAAAATTTAAGAGTACCTCGAGTTTGCTTTTCCTCGCCCTTAAAGAAATATGTAAGACAACAGCTGCATTTTTGTAAATAAAGCAAACTACAAACATTTAGGTTTAAAATAAAAATGTATGCTGTTTTGTAAAATTACAGTTATTTTTAGTTATTTTTCGCAAATTACTCACAAAAAAAGAAAAATTATGAAAATTTTGTATATGGAAACTTACTATTTTCAGTATAATGGCTTGGCCACTGTACTAGGTGTCTGCTGCGAAATGTTACAATCATTTACTGGCGTAATACATACACAGAATATGTAGACCACAATACATGCGAAATACACAGTATAAAATAGCATACAGGACTATTAATAGGCCCTTGTGTAACAGCTGTACCAAAGATAGCTNGTTGGTGGTGGGGGTGCGAGGAGTGGCAGGGATATAGCTAATTAAGGAAGTTGAAGTGTTGGGATGCTGCCAGCGCGCTCCTTGAGAGAAGTTTCGCTGGGCGGACGGACGCGCACAGTATAGGCACGCCGGCCCGTCACGTCACGTGACGAGTATTAAAACTCCCCTTTGAAGTTCACAAGCCCTCGTGGATGTTTGCAAAAGCTGTTCACTGTCAAGTGGTCACTTTTGAAAGCTCTGCTTACGATCAATTTTCCTTCTAAATTAGGGACCGCGGTGGCTGAGCGGTTAGCCTGCTCGCCTCCCACCAAGGCAAATCCCCGGCCGGGACACTCCCGAATTTTCGCATGTGAGAATCGTGCCGGACGATGCCGCTGGTCGGCGGGTTTTCTCGGGGATCTCACATTTTCCCCGCTCTTTCATTCCGGCGCTGCTCCATACTCACCTAAATAACCCTCATCGGCTCTCAAGATCTCGCTGTTAAGATCCGTCCAAATCTCGTCACTCACTCCTTCTAAATTCGTATCCTTAAGCTGTACGTAAAATTAGCGTTGCCATGAGCATGATTGATCACTTTATTCATGCGCCATCCGAGTATAAGTATGCAATCGTCAGGAAAGTAAATATTTTTAAAAATACCTAATTCATGCTTTAATGTGTTTAACCTTTCCAGGTCGGTAACGTCATATCTCATAATATTATTTAAAACAATGTACTACTTTGAAATATGTCTGCAGATGGCGAATGACATTACGAATATATTTTACAGACAGACAGCTTTCGTAGAAACGTCGGTGCTTAGTAATTCTCTGTGGCTATTACAACTCCTACTACTGTATAATGTTGTGTGAAACAGTGTGCTAAGATATTACAANTTAGTAATTCTCTGTGGCTATTACAACTCCTACTACTGTATAATGTTGTGTGAAACAGTGTGCTAAGATATTACAACAACTTTGAATATCAACGGTTTTAGTAATTTTGAGAGTAAATTAATGATAGTTTGAATGTAAGGTATGGGAATTTGTGTCTACGCAATTTCGGTTTCCTTTCTTTATTTGTGTGCTCTGGAGAGAGTTAAAACAAGAAATATTATCTTCAGTCGCCATAAATTTAAACAATAATTTGCGGCCAACTTAACTGGCATCATGCATGCCAGTGTGCACCGTACATTGTGCGTAGTTATGGACAGTGATTTTTTTTTACGATTGTTTTAAAAAGTGCTTACTTTACCATGAACAGCCTCTACACGTATTTAACCACATGCAACATAGCAATTACAGAATTCACTTTCGGAAAAGGGGGGGGGGGATACGCTGTTGCGAGATCTCTTAATGGTATAATCGCAGGGTTTTTTTTCGTTCCCTGCTTGATGCGCACGATGTCGTACGATAAGCATTCCGTTTGCCCTCTCCACTGCATCAGTGTACCAGTGCATTATCGTAAATACAGTGCTTCAACTGCACGAAGTGTGGAGGTTAAATACTTGATGCGGTGCCCACGCTGACTGTAACACGGCACGTGGTGATAATGAAACGTGGTAAACCGTTTACCAACCCTGGAGAAAGTTGTGAAGGCACACGTGCTAAAGTGACAATTGTCACTTGAGATAATGCGGTGCCAAGTGTCTGTGTGGTACCCTAGGTAACAAACTAAGTTTAAAATTGTAATTTAATGTCGGACGGTTATACGCTGAAATGCCATTGTCGACGGGGCCGAACCACTCGCTTACTACTCGGAGCTTACAGAGTACTCAAACCGACGATTGGGATCAAACTCGGGTCGAGTACTTAACACTGCACGTTAAGGATACTGTCTATTTGCGGTATCTTCACACTTTTTTAATCAAACCACTAAAAATCACCCCGTATATGAAGTGTTTGGGTGTTTCCTAAATACGCGACGTGTCAAAAAACATTTTATATTTCTGTTAGCATAAAAGTATCTTATTTCTTTGTTAAATCGAACGTTTTGCTATATTCTAATCACAAATGATCGTATGTCATTTATAGTTAATATGAGTAAAAATGATAAATTAGGTGTGTTGGTAATGCTTAGTAAGGAATTAGGTGTGTTGGTAATGCTTAGTAAGGAATTAGGTGTGTTGGTAATGCTTAGTAAGGAATTAGGTGTGTTGGTAATGCTTAGTAAGGAATTAGGTGTGTTGGTAATGCTTAGTAAGGAATTAGGTGTGTTGGTAATGCTTAGTAAGGAATTAGGTGTGTTGGTAATGCTTAGTAAGGAATTAGGTGTGTTGGTAATGCTTAGTAAGGAATAGTTCTCGTGCAAAATATCATTACTACAATGAATGCACACAAACGCGATGCACTGTCTCTATGGTGTAATTTTCTAGATTTAGTTAAACTTTTTTTTTGTGTGAGGCGGAGGAATTGCCTGAAAGTAGGGCTTCAGAAAAGTTTTAAGTAACCGTGAATGGACTACACGCAAAATGCAGGGTATTTCCTATGGTCTGCAACAAGAAACAAGAATGCAAGTACAGCTCCTCGGTAAATAACTAAATGGTAACGTAGTAGGTTGCTGTAGTGAGTTATACTCTGTAGCCTACATCACTTCCTAATAAAGTTTCACTGATTAGTGTATTTAAATGATAACATCGTTACATATAATAGTTACTTAAATTCTATGTGTTGATAGTAGCTGTCAGCAAACAGCCATTCACGAACTCGCACAAAACTTCTCCCATGCGCAAAACGTGACGACAGAAGTATAAAAAATAATTCACCAATTATAAATTAATACCACAAAATTTATCGGGATGCTTTTTACAAGCGTGCGTGTGCTAATACTGTTGCCACCCAGACTTGTGATGGCTAGCTACGCGGTGGTGAGGAAAGCCTGTTGAAGGGAGATTAGGGGTTTAGGAAGAAAATGGCCACGCCTCCACGCCTTGCTATGTGCCTTATAAAACACAATACCCCTCGTCCCTCGTTCTTCTCAGTAGCGACAGACTATGAACAATGGCGAGTAGCATGCGACCCAAGAGGTATTAAACTAGTTATACACAGCAAGGAAAGAGAAGTCAACAGGAGTATTGTAGAAGCTTGTGATGAAGAAGCAAGAAATACATATTTGTTGGTTACTATTAATAAAGCTACAGAGAGAGAGAGAGAGAGAGAGAGAGAGAGATAGAGAGAGAAAGAGCTGCAAAGTACACGGGAGTAAGTAAGGCGTCTATCGAAAGAATTCACAAACAAAGCAGAGAGAGACCTGCTGAGCCTCAAACAACTCTAGGAAAGCGAAGGTAAGGACAAAATGCTTACACGTTCTTCCGTATCTCCTATTAAGGGTTCCGACTACCTGCAATTATTTTGTGCAACCGAGTCCTCAAAAAGGGCGAACTCTAAGGCGAACTCTTGCTCATTCCTCACTAGCTTCGTCACCTGTGCCCACAAGGCGCTCAATTTGCACGCTGTCTCTCTGCCGCCGACTTCCCTACATGTGACTTTCAGCAGTGAACCAATTTTTTTAAAGGCACACTAATAAAAAGAAAGTACGATATGTTTCTGAAGACAACTCTTAAGATTTTGTATACAAAAATTTGAGGCTGAAAATGTTTCTGAAAGCGCCTATTTTAGTAATTTTACGTTAAAATAATTCTTGGAGTTTGAATGAGAACTTTAAACATGGTGTTTGGACGCCACTACAAAATATCCAGCTGTTTTAGAAGCATGTGTTTTGTATCAAATCCTTGTAATGCACTTCACGCACCAACTAGTCGGAGCCCATATTACATATGCAATGCGAATATCCTAACTAATGTTATAAATGCGAAAGTGTGTTTGTTTGTTTGTTTGTCCTTTCACGTCGCAGCGTAGCAACAGATCGACGTGGTTTTTTGTACAGAGATAGTTGGAGGGCCGGGAAGTAACATAGGCTACTTGTTATCACGAAAAAAATATCTCATTCCTTCAGTAAATTTTTTTTAGTAAAAATAGCGCTCGGGGTACAATGCTGCGTCAATGTAAGTAGTTGTTAGTGTGGGACGAAAGCACAATGCCACACAAAAAAGCGATAGAGACTCTAAACCGAACTCTACAGGATATACGAAACACTACAGAAATTTTTTGGAGCAATGATTGTATTACTGGCTGATGAATTCCGCCAAACTCTACCGGTGATTCAGAGGGGCACACCTGCAGATGAAATCAAAACCTGTCTCAAGACGTCAAGATTATGGGCAAATGTCAAGAAATTCAGCTTGACGATAAATATGAGAGTGCACCTCTACAGTGACGTTGATACAGGACATTATGCTGATAAACTATTAAAAATTGGAGATGGGCGGTTAGAAACAGATGCCGAGGGCTGTGTGTCACTAACGGGGGATTTTAGTAATTTGGTGCAGAGTGATATGGAACTGATTGCTAACGTTTACCCAGATCTATAAAGAAATATAAATGACGACCAGTGGCTATGTAAAATACCGATTCTAGCACCAAAAAATGACATAGTTAGTGCTCTGTTCTGTGTTTATGATCAGTGTGTCTACTAACAAATACCGTTATTTCTCCTTATAAGTTTGTGACTGTAACCACGCGGCCAATATTCAATGACGAAGGTTTTCACCATGCACTCATTGAAATTGAAAAGCATGTGCAGACATTCTCAGGAAAAAGTATAAAATGCATGGACTTTATTTAAAAAAAACCTGAAGAATAATTCTGTAGTCCAAGCGAGCATATATAATTTTTAGACGGAAACATTATTTTTTGGTACTTTTACACATACCGTGTGTGTTGCTATAAGCGCACATAAAAACTTAATTTAAAACATATTTTTTAAAGAAAAGGCCTTTGATATTTTGTTTTATTTACTTATATAAAACAAAGAAAAATGGCAATAAATCCGAGTATTTCAAAGAGAAAAAATTCAGAGAAATGTGAAATTCGTTCATTCTTTCATTTACTTATTTTTCAGAAGCTTTGCGACAGGCATTACCAGTATACATTTATAAGTTTATGATGTGTAAAGTAAACTATAAACAAAGTGCCTAAAAATAAGTTTATGTATACATTTTTTTGCCATTTCAGACAAAAAAAAACTACGAAAATTGTTATCGATAGCATTGACAGGCGTGTGATAAGGTATACTATTAGAAAATTTTACGTCGTCAAGAAAATCGTACCAACCGTAGCCAAACTTACGCCAATTCTGCGCGAAAAGATTGGGTAGAATTGGAGTCAGTCGTATCTATGAAGACTGCTCAAAGACATGGGCTTCTTGTGGAAAAGATCACAAAAGAAGCGGGTGTTTCTTTTTGAAAGAGCTGACATTGTCGTGTGGCGTTCGAAGTATTTGACAACAATGAAACAGCTGAGAAGAGAAGGCAGGAACATATTTTACATTGACGAAACGTGGGTTGACACTAATTTGACATTTCCGAAGTGCTGGCAAAAGAAAGGTGACGTTGAAGGATTGGTAGAAAGTGGTAATGCAGCAAACATACTTATTGTAGTGCACATTGGGTCGCAAGAGACTTTCTTCCGGATAGGTAGCTAATTTACAAGGCAAATTCGACGACAGGTGATGGATTATCACGGGCAGATGAATGCTCTGAATTTTCAGAAGTGGGTTTCGCAGCATGTAGTACCAAATCTGCCACCAAATTCCGTTATACGTACGGACAATTCGCCATACCATTCGATGCAAGTGGAAAGGCCACAGTCAAAATATGACGCGAAGAAAGAAATCGTGGCGTGGCTACAAAGAAAAGGGGTCTCTTGCGACGAAACAATGAGAAAAGCTACTCTCATTGGATTGCTTGAAAACCATCGACCAATGGAAAATATTCGCTGGCTACAGACCATTCCAGCAACATGGCAATACTGTACTTAGATTGCCTCCCTTATATGTGCGATTTATATGATATAGAACTATCCTGGGCTAAGATTGAACGTCATATCAGAACTCACAACACANGGCTAAGATTGAACGTCATATCAGAACTCACAACACAACTGGAGATTTATCACAGCAACTCTTACAGAGGTTATCAGTAGAAGCAAGGGATATTGCAGACACGTTGAAGGAATTGATGAAGAGTAATGGAAGAACGACTGTCTTATGGAGTTAGCAGTAGATGAGTTCTTAATCAAACTGGATAGTGACAGTGACGACACAGACGATGAAAGCGAAAAAAAAATTCACAACATGACAGCTGCAATGAGCAAGAAATATTTAGTGAGTGTGATAGCGACAGCTCTTGCTTAGCTCAACCATTGTAAATATTGAAACTAGATTATATCGTGCTGTTATATGTACTCTACAGTGTCATTAATATGTTTTGTTTAATCACTTTTAAATTAGTGAGCTAGGAGTAGTTTTACTTTTCCCTAAGCTTCCTCAAAAACTGTGAATAAACATTGTTAACAAGGCTATGTTTAGAAATATAGTATCATGTGTTATCAGTTTGTAAAATTGCTATCCACTTTTATTTGTACTTATACTATTACATACATTATGTTTCTTTTATATTTACTTATACTATAACATAGAATCTTTATTGTCGAAGCAACTGGAATCATGAATGTTACATGGTGTCATTTGAGCAATTAAGTTTTAATTCTGGATACTTGTAAATAAGTAAATTTAAGCTGAACAGTTCAGTATTATTTCCCTTATTTTGACTTTTTGTTCCACACACCACGATCTTGGTATCACTGCTCATTCTTACAGTCACTATGTACCTTAACATTATATGCTCATGTATTGTTCAGAAATAATTGGTTACAACTTAATACTTGTACCTCAGTATTTTTCATTAGTTTTGCTTATTTGTAAAATCATAATCTTGGGTCGTTTATTGTTTAATTGTATCATGTTATCCTAATAATATACTATCAAACTGTATTCAATTGTTATTTACTTTTTGAATTACAATACTTGTAAATTGGTGATTGTTAACTGATTATGTCACTGAAATTTTAAAATCTTGTGTTTTGGAGGCCTAATGATTTCTTTATTTTTATTCATTGTCTATTCAATCTATGGAGAGTAACTTTAAAGCTTCCTAAAATAACACTTGTAAATTAGTGTTGTTAACTNCAATCAATTAATCATTAGTCAGTAAGTTCACGTTACCAAATAACTTGTACAAATATTAAAGATAGAATTATAACTGTTTTTGTATTTGTATATTGAAATGTATGCATATTTGCTGTACTTCAGGGGTAGAAAAGGCAAACATTTACTTAACTGCGCTAGTAGAAAATAAAGACAAAATAAACAAATTACATACAGTAAAATTGCTTGAAACTCCAACTCAGTTAGGTATTGTAATCTTAAAGATTTTAGTTATATGTAGACTATTTTTAATTCCGCTTTTCAAGAATATACTACTGATTGGCGAACAAATAACTAACTTCGTAACGATATGTCTATCGATTGTATCGTCAANCTTTTCAAGAATATACTACTGATTGGCGAACAAATAACTAACTTCGTAACGATATGTCTATCGATTGTATCGTCAAGCTCTGCAACCCATATTTTCGTACAATTGTCTCGCTTACTGGTTTATAATGTTAATGCGTAGTTTTAAATAAAATTATGCAATTACAGTGAAACTACTTCGTTTATGTTAAATTGCTTTTTGCTGGTAGCATTTGATACTAAATATAATATTTTGACAAACTGAGTAAAAATATGACATTAATTTTTAGTACTGACTTTGATATTAAGGATACCCCACTCACCTTTGTAATAATTTCGTATTCATGCCAAGCATTTTGAAAGACGCGTAGCGGAAAAAAATAATACATCCACGCTTCTCCCGGGACCCAGAACATTTAGTACCGTACGCTGGCGCGCAACAAACTTTTCTACAAAACAAAAATGTCGGCGATAGACGCGTTGATGTACCTTTCAAACTCTTCTGTCTGAAGTGGTCAGTCGAATGTTTGGCACGTCGTTCAAGGTACACCTTTTTGCTTCGAAGAAGGGGACGCGACAGGCCAAACCTTTGTGTCTTCGAGGGGAGCGGGAGGTGAACTAGGACTAGGGGGACCAGCCCTCACAACGTTTGACGCCAACAGAATATATACTGTTAATATATACACATAACAATGTGAATATATTCATTCTTAGTTTTTCCTAGTTTTCATACATAATACATGTTTTCCGAGTGAAAAATAAAACCTCAACCTGTCTGGGTAAATTAGTCACGTAAAAGTATTTTAAAGGTTTAAAAATGCAGTGCAAAAATGAAGAAGTAGATATCAAAGTAAATTTAGTTTCCTTTGTCTCGTAGTTATTTTACTAATCTTATAAAATGTTTGTAAAAGACACTGGGCTTTGCCGTTACAACACAATGTTTTCAAACCAATTTGGTGGAAATGCTTGTACCCATACTTACTTAGCTCATGGCAGAGTAAATACACCAATGGATGTGCGTGCACGAACCCGACGAAATTAATTACGGTAAGAGATGAACAGCACTGGTTCGACAAGTCAAATTAGTACAAAGAGGCAACACACGTAACTGAATCTTATTTGCATTGTGAACCACACATTTCCATAAAGAGACAATGAGTATAAAATACGCAATATGCGCTACTGTAATGGACGTCAAAAATATGCTGCTCGGGCATGTCCTTTTATTTTGCAACGGTGTTAATACGCGTAGAGAATAAGACTTCGGGCGTATCCATTTTATTGATATATATGGTTATACCTACTTTCTTCAATCCAGTGTTTACAGAACAGCTAACTTTTCCAGAAGTAATTTCCTACTATAGTACTTTGATGTTAAACAACTAACACAAACGACGACTAATACATTTCACAAAGTATGTTGATGCACGTTTCATGAAACTGGTGCTTTCATCGCCAATAGGCAAAACTCTGGCAATGGATTTAAAACCAAATTATAAGAATGTAAAGAATACATAATTGCCGAGACTGACTGCTAAACGATATTCGCCGGTGGAGCGTCTACGGTGATTGAGGCTGCTGAGTTTTTCTCTGAGGCCATGGCGGCGACGGTGGGGTCTTTCCAATTAGATTTTAATAGAATGGCGTGAGGTAATAACATTTAATACAGCTAACTAGCATCTTGGTATTCAATTTAAAGCTCCCCCGATCAATAGTCACGTAAAAAGGTGTTTTATAATCTTTATGTAATAAACTTCATCTTATACTGATGTGCTCTACCAAATCATGACTTATTATTGAGCTACGCCCATAGACACTTTCAACTACGAATGCTTAAAAGCTAATTCGTAACACACTGAAAAATAGGTTTGCCACAACATAACATGTTTATTTGATCAATACAGATTGTTTGGTAACTCAGTGCCCAAACTCCAGACGGGGTTTATTTGGACCAATCGTAACACAAAATCCCTGTACACTTATATCCGAAAACGTATTTTTACATATAATAATAGTGTTCAAAGTTGCTGCGTACAACGCCTACAGAACAAGGCTGTGCGATCATGCGTGTAGGACAAGTTGCGTAGGTCGTAGGCGCGCGACACTAAATTACTACATTCGCAGCGCCGCGTGTCTACTTCCTATGTAACTAATCCTACACGCGTGATTATACCGCCTTGTTCTCCAGGCGTTGTACGCCGTTATTTTTAACACGCTTATTTGATATAAAAATATGTTTCCGAATATAAGTGTATGTGCCTTCTGTGTTACTATTGGTTCAAACAAACTGTATCTGGAGTTTGGGCACTGAGTTTCCGAACATCTGTATATTAATGGCAATGTTAACCTTGTGTTGTGGTTACAACGGTTCAGCAATATCTTTTGTAATAAAATTCAGTTACGGTGAAGGTAAAACTTTTATGTCGGTGATCTACGGAATTTGTTATTTGGTAACGTAGCATTTAGAAAGTTTCGTGAGGTACAGAAAATTATAATCAAGGAAAGAAAGTTTTTGTACCACTTAACCCTTTTCACTGACATACAGCAACACTTCTTAACTGTAAAGAAGACAAGGCCAAATAATTTATTTGTTTGCTATGAAACAATACTGCATAAAGAAAAATTTTATGAACAAACCGAAGTATCTTTAACCTTCCCTTTGAATTAAAGAAAGAATTTGATAGCGTAAACAAAACAGATATAAGAAAACTTTGAACGTATTTTTCTACAGTGTGAAAGTCTCTGATTAGTAATTAATATAAAGATCCGAGTAGTTAATAGCAGTCGTGATAATTAATACATCAGGTCATTCGGTTTGTATTCCTCCATAAAAATGCACGACAGATGAGAAACGCACAAATTAAACCACTCCAAGTTAGAACGGCAACTCAAGTCTGAGCTGAAAAGAAAATTATACTTCGTCCAAAGGACTAAAAGGCTAGAGAGGTTCCGTACTGAAGCATAGACTAAACGAACCAACTCTAGGGCTGAAGACTAGGCTTGCTCGGCCACTGAAAATTTCAGAGAGGTAAAACTGACGAGTGTAAAAATGGAGAGGGGAGAGACTTCCACCATGCAGATTGGCACGAGCTTCATTTTCTATGAGGCACATTAACTAAGTCCATTTCCTACTGAATATGTTGTATTTAAAATGCCACGTTTATTTGGTCGGTATCGCATATTATAATTAGGAGAAGTTGTTTTTCGGGAAAAGAATCCATGATTATATGTACTCCACAACACTTTAGTTCCGATCGAATTTCAATGGTTTTTACTGTCATGCGTCTTAGATAACTGCCAACGAATCACAGCCATTCAGTACCGGAGTAATCCAGTTCTGACTAGCCCAGTCAGGAGTAACAAATTGTTTTCCTATACAGACACGCAACCAGTGATCAAATATAATTGTACGTGTAAGTGTGCACGTAGCATATTGAAATCTAGCATTCGTGTAAATATTTTCGAGCAAAACATGTGGATCCACATCAGTCACGGTATTTATGCAAAACCATTTTAATCGCCTTATTTTTCGCCGGGTGGCTACCCTGTTTTAAAACGTGTGAAGCATTATTTGCTTTTCATTGTGATAATTTATAGTCATTGCGATTCGTCGGTTTTCGTCAAAGGCGAAAAGAAAATTTAACACGTCACAAAAGCTAATGTCGGATAGCATTTTAAGCATCCAATAAAAATAAAACGAAGGAACATGGACCTCAAATAATTCCAAAATTGTCTGCCGCAGCAAATTATTTTAAGAAACGTAATGTTTCACATCTATCGCCGTAATTTTATATTTTAATATTTTATGTTTACTCGCCTCATAATTATGAAATATATTGATATATGTTTCAGAACTGTGGGGCATTTTTAAATAAATGAGTGTCTTGTTTTATAAAAACTGTACCCAAACACGTATTTTACATTAAAAATGGCGAAAAACAACTATAAACCAATTTCACTGGCATCCACTTCAATACACTTGCATTCATAAACACACTTTATTGTGTTTATGTTCAAAATACCTAAATGTTCCGGATAAACAAGGTTTCAAAAATTAAAAATCATTAACACCACCGAAAGCACCTATAAATTCCATAGTTACTGTGCAGAAATAAGGTATCAGAAATAATATGGGATTTGCAAGCGTGGCGTTTGTATCGAAAGCAAATTCCTATCAAGGAATGTAATTCCAGTGTCCCCATACTCAATTGCTCCGAATTTCCTATTGCACACATTCCACCACGCCATGCCTGCAGTAAAATTTGCCTGCAACAAGAACACTATTACCGAAAATACTGCTGATAAATAGACAGACGCCAAAGACCTTGTTCAAGAGCGCCCTTTAAATCTCTCAAGTCAGCTGGTAAATAAATATACACATATTGCAGGATATTTAAAAAAAACGCACACTGATACGCACTATCTAAATACTGATATAATATTAGATGGATATAACAACGGAAAAGGTTACGGATGATAAAGCGGATAGCAATGCTGTTTGTAGGCACTGGCATTTAGTAGATTCCAGGAGATATTCCTCGCGCCCGTAAGCTAAACCCACGAGCACATAAAATTTAGTATGGTCGGATGACAATCTCATGTCATGGGTTCACTCATCCGTGTGGGGAAACTTCTCCTCTGCTAACACGAAATCTGGAAAAGTTAATAATACCCGTTAAAATATAATTAATTGGTTTCCTAGTTACAGTTTATTTATTTTTTCTGCATTTTGCATGATAAAGGAGCACGGCATAAAATGACTAAAATTAAAAATATTACGACCATTCATATAAAAAGAAATAATTACGAAAATAGTACGAGAGGTTACGCAAATGACGATGTCAATATCCGTCATATCTAATGATGGTCCAAAATAAGCCGGACAGCAACAGGTGTTGAAATGAAAGGTCATGAATAATAATCAGAATAGAATCTGCGCCCGAAAGGTTTTACACCCTCTTGGACTATTACGGCTTGTGTTGGGACATCTTCACTTTATATCGATACATTTTGTTCAAATAATTCTTGCTATAGTCTATTCGCAGTTTCTTCACACTTTGTGAACCAAATGTTTGTAAAATCACCCCACGTATGACGTGTCATGGTTGTTTCATAAATGTCATATATCAGAAGCGTTTAATACTTCTGTTAACATAAAATTATCTTATTTTTAGTTATTCGAACTTATATTTATTTTTTATTTAAAAATTATACTCTTTTAATTATAATCAGTACGAATCAAAACAGTGAGAAAATGGATGTGTTGGTAAAGGCTAGTAAGAAGCCGTTCTTATGCAAAATATTATTAAACTGAGTGCGCACGAATGCGGTGCGTTGCCCCTTTGGTGTAATTTCCTAGACTTGGTCAAGCTTTAATTGATGGAGGCGGCGGAGTATCTTGAAAGCAGGGATACAAAAAAGTTGGAAGTAACCGTGAATGGATATTAAAGGAGGCCGTACCACACCGGGGTGAACTGGGGGACAGAGCGAGGTGACGCAGTGATAACACGCTAGAATAGAACTCGGATTAGATTCCCGGTTTAACATGTTTATATAAATGTCTCCACGCGAACGTCAGGATGTCTGTAACTTAACTTAGATCATGGGCTGGTACTTACACGCTCTTGATTGTGCAAGCCTCGAACTGACTCCGTCGAACATTTAGGGCACAACAAAATGTAATTGGGGGAGAAAAAGTTTTCTTTGTTGTTCATTAACACTCCCGCTTTAGGCCGGTAAAATTTCCGAGATAGACGGGTAGGGTCTTACATTATTAAAGTACTTTCATTTAATCTAAAAACTGCACGTACATTCCTGGCTTACCCGGAATTATAATCCTCAGCCTCGCTGTTCGTAATGGCTCTGTAGTCTCTCGAAAACGAAGGTTGCCGACTGGAAAAATAAAGCTGACTTTGTCTGAGACTTATAAACAATGCACAAATTATAACCTGCCGAATATAAAAAAAAATTAAAACTATAGACGCGTTATGACTATGATGTAGTTATGATACAGACGTTGCGAACAGGCACATGCACAGGAAAACACCATTTGGCATGGAGGTCGAATGAAAACTAACAATTGCAGTGTGACAAATCACAAATAAGTACATGCACAGGAAAACACCATTTGGCATGGAGGTCGAATGAAAACTAACAATTGCAGTGTGACAAATCACAAATAAGTACATGCAGAGAATAAGCATTGAACTCTATTTATTTACACAAAATACCAAATAATACTGAATGGCTAAACCCATGAAAAGACTAGCAAAAAATATCACGCAGTGGATAATTACAGGTTACAATGAATAATCAATAATTGACACAATTAATACAATTCATTAAAGCGCACCATTAATCTCGGAGCACCAAATAAAAAAATACTTTATATAAAATGCCTCTCGGCTCCATGACAAAAAACAAATAAACTACAGTGATCCAAAATTTACAGTACCAAACAACAACCTTAAAACATTTCTATTCTTTCTTGACTTAGTATATTTCCGAGCACCCATTTAACTTTTAAAAATGACAGAAAGGAGTACGGCAAATAAATTCCCATCAAAGTCTCCTTTTCCTTTAAAATTATAATAAAAACAATTAAAACAATTCCGGTGGGAGGCAGTCTTTTGGAACCCATCACAGCTCCGGACGATAAAATTACAATAACAGACAAATAACACCTAAAAAATATTTACGCCCTAACGATGAAGTCGTGGAAACAAAGCAACACAAAACCTTTATCAAACTTGGGCGGCAAAGAAAGACGAACACGACACGTTAAAAAAGGACACACAGAAACGCGACACCACAGTTAAGCCAAAACCAAAATTTTGAAATCGACTAGCACTACTGCACACCCGGGTACAACACAACTATGCCACACAAATCACCAAAACTTTTAAAAAGCCCACCGAAAACTTTAACGTTTTCCACGACTCACCGTTTTAAGTGCCCCATCGCTCTGTAGCGTGACAGGAAGAATCGTCAGCTCAACAACATGATAATTGGCGTTGACGCCTGCTGGGCGAGGTGAAGTGCGGCTAAGCGCTAAGCCATCAGGTGCAAACGGAAATCTAGTACGCGTAAC
Organism: Clitarchus hookeri; assembly: GCA_002778355.1. Classification (NCBI taxonomy): domain Eukaryota; kingdom Metazoa; phylum Arthropoda; class Insecta; order Phasmatodea; family Phasmatidae; genus Clitarchus; species Clitarchus hookeri. Next base: position 1,356 of record NQII01003386.1, on the reverse strand, counting down.
ATAGCAGACGTCAGAAGGGCGCAAAGAAGGCAGAGCGGGGGATGTGCAAGGCCTTCAATAATCACCACGGCCAATCAAAAAATGATGACGCACGAAGGGGAAAGAGGAGGTGAACAGGAAGGAAAGAGTTGGGGAGCCGACCCGAGCAAAGAGTACGCCACCGTGCAGAAAGAGAAAGAGAGACACGGCGGCAAAAAATCATAACGCGAAGGCGCTAACGACGCAGCAGAATTTAGTGCTATTACTTCATAAATTCGACGTGAAAACTCGTAACCTAATACCTCCTCAACCTTCGTTTTACGGACTGGAGGAGTGGGGATACATCAAATAAAATAGCAAGATAAAAAGTATGGTATATTCTCACAGTTGCCGATGCAAGTAATTTCATTAGTAAATAAGAAGATGAGACTACACGCATATGTAGCGCACTGTTAAATCGATGTCAACAAATTAAACCTTAAGCCACCTAAAAAATAACCAACACAAATCTTGAACTCAAACCTTCAAGTAACAATAACTNTAACAAATTAAACCTTAAGCCACCTAAAAAATAACCAACACAAATCTTGAACTCAAACCTTCAAGTAACAATAACTTCGACAGAAAAATGAGCCAGCGTATGTACAACTGCATCGAATAAGTTGGCTAGGTGTAGTGCAAAATATTCTTGAATATTGGCAGGCGACCAAAGTTGGAGGAAAACTGCCATGTTAATTTAAAAGAGGAATATAGTTCGAAATACGTCCAAGGATTTCAACANGACCAAAGTTGGAGGAAAACTGCCATGTTAATTTAAAAGAGGAATATAGTTCGAAATACGTCCAAGGATTTCAACATATCTGTTCCCCACACAAGACGTTAGAGAAAGTCTTGATAACTCTCAATATAAGGGCTACCACCACCAGGAAATCTCTACGACTTCCACATTGAACTAAAGTCGAGCTACGATCGGATGCATTCCGACGAGTTCGTCCTGCTTTTGACTACGTCAGGGGAACGCATTGCAGCCAACGGTAAAGACATACTCCGGGCCTTTACCCGAATGCCAGATTAACGCGCACGTCGTCTCGTGTGGCGATATCAGCAATAAGTTTAAATAACTTGCACTCTATCGTCACGACGGGCCACTCACAGTTACAGTAAATGGCCCACGCCCTTCCCAAGTGCAAAATGCGGCAAGCGTTCTTCACGGGTTTCCTGAAGAAACACTCCTACTACAGGAATCCAGATAACCTCTCACCTGTGCGCACCTCTTCGTAGTGCTGCTGACAAGCAGTGTTCCACTTTCAGTTGTGCTGTGTTTCCTGTTGCTCTGTTATGCCGAAGTCTCACGACGAGCACAGCACGAGAGCCCGA